>JAYRBW010061507.1:0-10324 GCA_036023295.1 Invenusta paracnida | reverse complement strand
TATCCTATATTACCTACTACATAGTTCGCTTAGCTTTACTAGCTAACGACCTATTGCCATAGGTCTAGATATTTAAAGCAATAGATTGCATTACAAATTTGGATAATTCATTCAATTAAGATATTAATATGCAATTTCATGGTTAAAAACTGTTAACTACATAATATTGAGAAAATTTGTACTTTTGACTAAATTAAACTATATCAGAAACTGTCCGACTTTTCATTTTAGAAATGTAAAAAATAATTGTAACTTTTTGAGACATTGTATTCTAATATTGATTGCATTGTATGTTATTGTAATGTATTGTATCGGGTCTACGCATATTACATATTAGTCATTGGGGTCTCTGGAGAAGTTAGAACATTTCAAAGTTTTCTTGATTTTTTTCACACGAATAGTAAAACGTGTAACTTTGAAATTTATCATTAGAAACATTAAAAAAACAGTTAACTTAGATAAATATTTTATGTGTTTAACGATTTTTATGAACGATAAAACAGACCAATACACGTATATAACCATAGAGTAATGATTATACAAAGAGTTTTCACTCTGAACGATTTCATATACATCGCGTTGTAAATTTTCGTGAATAAAAAATCATTTTATTTTAGTAAAGTTGATGTAAATGAGTAAATAGTAGTATTGAACTGTATACAGAATTTAAAAGAGTGAACACTATATTTGTATAATCATTACTCTATGTATATAATTATGTATTCCAAAGATATTCCCAAAACAACGAATCTTTTAAAGTTAAATTATGGATTGTGATTTCACTTTCTCATTATAGGGAGTTTTCACATCTCAATAGATCATTTAATACATCTATTGTGATATACGTTAGTATGAATAACGTTCAATATGAATATTTTATCATAAGCACGATTATACATATAATGCAATAGACGAACCTTTCTCTGTAAGTTGTCGACAGCAAATGTGATATCGTTGTCACTTGGTTGTCTATATTGAGTGATAAGTGTTTCATTGAATGTTGAATTCAACTGCTTTCGTACCTGATTTATAAGATATAAAGTTAAATATGTCAGGGAACAATATCAAAATGAATGAAACATTAGTATTTGGAATAAAATCTATCACTGTACCACTTTGATATTTAGAATAATCAAACTGTCATTAAAGGTTGTTTTATACTTAAATAATGACAAACTTTGTATGATAAGTCTAGTAAATTATTGAATTATAGAAAGTTATATAGGAGATCGAAAACACGTTTATAGTATATTGTCTGGATTTCTTTATTTTTCTTTATTTAAACATAATTTTTTATAGTCTATTTTTGTAAACAAAAGAAATGCATCTGGATTGTTTTTATAATTATTGCAATTCACCACTTCTTGCATAAGCTAACATATAGTGTTTGTTGTCATCATCTTAGTTAAAATGTGTAATTTATTTTGTTTTTGACTAAGACATTATTTCTTCTATTATATAAATGAAATAACATGATAAAATATATTTAAAATATAATATTGAGTACGTTTCTTTAATAATATATTTTGATGTGAAGCCATATATTGAAGGTTTATCATTTTTAAGTTTCTTTTTCAATAAAATATTATTACTAGACGTATGTATTGAACAACGTATATAATTTACAATCTTACGCAAATGTTTGACCAAGGAGATTAAACTTAATTAAAATTTTCTTTCGAAGTTTACTAGTTGACTAATACTCACTAATACTCATCTAAATACTCACGTTATCATGTGCAATGAGGGATAATAGGGCCATCGCTGCCGTCATTCCAAATAAGCATATTAGGAGGACTAGATTCTAAAACCATAAAAGAATAAAATTATAAAAATAGCCAACTTCAAATAATTTAAATATACATAGATAAACAATGTCTAATTTTTTCAAAGAAATTCAAAGATAACATTTAGATTTTATGAAAATGTTACATATTGTTTTAAATATGAATAAAAGTAGACTAATAATGTTTTAATATTTTTAAAAATATTTTTAAAGAATTTGAAGTTCATCAATAGTTATTTCAATATGTTTATATAGTATGAGTTTTCAGAAGTTAGTTTTTTTATGATACTTGCTTTGTATAAAATGAATATACTAGTATTCGTGCGATATTTTAATTTAAAAACTTTAACAAAGAGCTGGATATGAGTTTACAAAATTCTTTTAAAAATATTGCTTCAGAATCCAATTAAATATGCTATAGAACTCACCTAACTTAATTAAAATATATTATAATAAAACTTTTGTTCGATATTTAATGCAAGATGTATTTTTATGCAAGATGTAAAAAACACAGATTTTCTCCGAAATACGTCAAAACGATATTCTACTCTTGCTGTGCTTTTAATTTATTTCCCCCTTTCATAATAAGATAACATAAATAAATGTAAATCATTCTTTCAACTTATTTTCAATAATAATATCAACATGGTTTAAAGGGAGACGGAAATATTTCTTAATTAATAAAATATTCAGTAATTTCATCAGACGACAAACTATTTCATATTTTGTAATTTTAAATTATTAAGTAAACGTTAAAATAAGTAAGTATTAAGATTTAATTAGAAACAAGTGTTTCATCTAAAATTCTGCTAATATATACATATATGCAAAGCAGTGCATCAAGTTGGGCGGTAATAGCCTCGAGGGGGCCAATGCATTTCGCCATCTCGTAAGAGCCACTGGAAGATCAGAAACGACCTACCTTAGAAGACGGCTTACGAAATTGATGCGAGTACCAGGATCTATCAAGAAACTAAGTTTTTGGGAGGAGTCTTCAGAATTCCGGCCTTTTGAAGTCTCTTATTGCTGATAGCCAGCGATATTGAGTCTCCTGGGCCTCAACAACAACAACAGGGCAACCAGATCAGAATTCTACCAATTGCGGACAACTTAAAGACTAAGAAAGTGGAGATGGAACATCGGTACGATAGCCGCACGCCAGATATCATAACTATCCAACAATGTAACTTTTCGAAAGAAAAAGCCGTCGAACTGTCTGGATACGACTATCATATATTTCAGAGAAGAAAAGCTGGCAGAATTACTCAGAAGAAACACTTAAAGGAGGAGGAGGAGGAGCTGTCTATATCAAGTACTGCATCAAATACAGTGACAACTAAGAATCCTACTTATGAGAGTGATAGGTACACTCAGTAGTGTGGGGTCCGAATCATTTTGGAAAGATCTACTACGACCTATATAACATATTATATGTAACACCCTTAAGAACAGGAAACCAGAATACTAGAGTCCAAAAATTTCAACCTAATACTCTGCCATAAAGTAAAATACTATTTTCCTTCGTGATGTCAATGTTACACTCAATCTGGGACGATAGTACTGACACGAAAGACGTCTTAAGAAATAACATCAATAACTGGATAGACGAAAATGAGATGCGCATATATACAATGCAAGAACTGAGACCAGAATCAGTAGAATAACCGGGAACAGTAACGCTTCAGATATCTCCCTAATATCCAGTGATCTTGTGGACCTATCTATAGCTGGGCGACCTTAGTGGATATGGGAAGCGACCATCTACTCATATTAATACATATCGACAACCGGCAAGACGAGATCAAGTAAACTAAGTGAAGCTGCAAAAAACTAATTGGGTGAGTTTAAAAGAATTACAGAAGAGAGAATAGAGACGGTTACGAGCGTCAGCATAGATAGAACCATTAAAAATTCACTAATATTCTCACAAATGTAGTCAATATGACGATCCCACGTGGGTGCTAACAAATTTCTAAATCCTACTGGAATTAAAAGATTGAAAAGGTAGGTCAAAAACAGAAAAAAGTAACCAAACGAATCCAAGATAGTGAGGAAGACAAAAATAAGTGGATCGAAGCAGGGCAAGAGATTTATATGGTAATACTAAGTGATATGGATGTGAAGAGTATGTAGTGAACGAACTGGACTGCAGCACTGAGACATCAGCCTCTATAGAGAATCCCTAAGTCAATGGATGGCTGTTCCTAAGTCAATTCCCAGGGTAAGGGTAACCTTATTGATAACCTTAACCACCACCATATAAAGAATAGTATTACAGGGGAAATCAAAAAGAAAACCATCTACATACAAAGACAGGGAAAGCCGAAGACTTGACTAAAGAATATGCGACAGTCTCGAGACTCCCACACAACAAGACTAAAGACAATCGAAACTAAAAAAAGATACATTCATGAAGATAAATCCTGTTGCAACTGTCTGGGGGAGAGAAGCAGCGGATGCCGTAACATCCAAGCCAAAATGGAAAAAAGAAAAAGCTGCCAGTCTGTCCTAGCTAGATGGAAAAGAGCAATCATAATCCCTATCAATACCTAAGAATAAAATCTATTAGTGAGTAGGGTAGCTACAGATCCGTTAGTCTTACTATATAGTCATCTAGCCAAGATCCTATAGAAAGAGTCCTAAGAGGCTACCTCTATTTCCTTATGGAGAAAGCAGACATTATTAAACCTAACCAGGCAAGTTTTAGATCTAATAGATCGACCGAGGATCAGATAGTATTTACACAGCTTGTATTACACAGTCTATCCAAGATAGTTTAAACGAATCGAAACCAGCCAATAGAACCTTTGCGACGCTATACGACTTCTCCTGCGCTTACGACAAGGTTTGACAACTATGCATTCCCAAAATGTATAGGTAGAGCAAGACTCCTTAAATGCATAATCTAATGAATAAAACCTGTCTAACAGAAGAGTCATGATAAACATAGCAAATATCAGAAATTCAGAGAAAGCCTTTCCTAAGGAAGCGTTCTGGCACCAAATTCTAAATTTCTCAACGACATCGATGCTAATATTTCCGAGAAGACCAACAATTACTTATTCGCTGACAACCTGGCTATAGCACCCCAACATAATAACATTAAAAGAGCTATTGCACAAAATCAATAAGCAGCCAATGATCTCTACAAATAGGTGAATGAGAAAACAGAAACTATATATGCGATCGAAAAGTCTCATAGTACCCAAAGAAGCCAATTTTAAAATTCTCATTAAGATCAATGAAGAGGTTATTAAAACAAGCAAAAAGTTACGTTCTTAAGTGTCACGATAACTATAATTATAATTATTACCATAATGTGTAGCTGCGCTGCACTTCTCAATTATCCATTAATGATATAATTATACATGACAAAATTATTACTATACCGGAAAGTAATAAGAGTTTTGATTTGAAATATTAAGAAATATTTTAACTAAAACTTATAATTTATGTGTGTTGGGGTCTAATAGACACTATGTCTGCATACGAGTTAATCCTATATCCTATTTTTAAGACTCCCTCCCGCATTTTTGCAGTGATTTTTAAATCAATAAATGGAGCAATAAAAGCTTCTGTAACTTTTTATAAAAAAAGTTTTGAAACTTTAAGCCCGATATTCACTATTGGGCACCCAAACGTGTGTCTCATATGATCACACCAAAAAATACAACCACTGTTTTTGTAAAAATGGTAATACCTTTTTACATTAAAAAATCATATTTGTTTTGACATTTGAAATATATAACAAGTTAGATAAGTATTTATTTTATGAAATAATTCAATAAATATAAAAAATTTTTACAAGAAAAAAATGAAATAGAATTTTTTTCAAAATTTAATTATTATTTCAAAAAAATTAAAAATACATATTTAGCTTATTTTTTATTTTGGTCAATTTTCATTAGAGTTTCTTACAAAACATCTTTGTTTAACTATATCCAAAGTTTCCAAACTGTACTCTATTAAGACGTTTAAAAATTATAGGGGAGGGGGTATGGTTCTATATAGGATATGGGAGCGTAGATATAGGGTTAAAGTTAAAATGATTTTCTTTTCAATTAAGTATAACTTACAATTCCTGTGAGTCGCTTGGATTTTGTGCAGATCCCAACAATCGCAAGAATTACATTTACGAGGGCAAGAAGGCCTGAACTACCGATAATAATCACACCGATCATGTAAACGTTAGTCCCAAGTACTCTGGCAAATCCCAGGGTTGTCAGATAAAGCCATATCCCAGCGGAAATACATCCGCAGGCTACAAGACTATGTGTCACTATAAATAGGATGAAGAGGCCTTGTATACCACATGATTCACATGTATAGCTCAACATCGATGCTGTTGTTTGTCTTGAAGTAATTGCTGAGCTGATTCACAGATTTCTTGATATTATAATATATTCAAAGATGTAAAAATAACTTATAGTGTCCTGATGCTGTAGAAAAATACAAAACATATGTATTGCTATTACATTGATAAGTATGGACTATATACTTGATAAACTGTTATCTATTTATCAGGGGTCAAGTGCTTATTAATTATTTACTGTAAACTAAATGTTAAATAACTCATGACATATATGTATATCAACAGTCTGAATAGACACCACTTATATCACTTGTATTTGTATTCAGAAAAGTATAATGTATTTACATCGTAGATAGTAGATGTATGTACATAGTTGTATATCTAATCAATTTTACCGTTCTACTATATTTTTATGCACATGTATAAGACATTGTGGCCCCTAATTATTTTCCTCATTTATAACGCACTTTGGCGTTACAATTAGACGCCATCACCCCCACCCTTCCCCCACCTCATAACGCCCCACGTGAGAAAAAAAGAAAAAGGATTCCCCAAGTTTGCAGTTTATAAAGTATAGTATGTTAAGTTTATTGTTATAATAATAATAAACTTCAGTACATCGACTAGTTGTTATTTATCTTTAGCTTTATTTGAATTCAATGTTATGAATTGTCAATATAATTTTAGTGGATTTAACTTGTATTAACTTTAGCTACTTTTGTAAGACATAACTTGCCACAATTTTATTAAGCTATAGCTATGATGTTTTCAAACAATTTAGATAAATTTCAAAATTAAAAATGCTAATGCCGAAATCTCTATTTTACATATAAATACAAATTTTGTTCCAACTTCTAAACACCACCTATTATAACTCCTCTCTCAAACGCCGAAGGGCGTTATAGATACCTAAGGAAAATAATTAAGACACAATCTCAATTCGACTGTATATACACTCATAAATAATATATCATCTGGTGCATATATACGAAAACTTAAATGTGTTTTTTCTTAATTTCAACTGATTAATATTTCTTTAATTTTGAATTAACTCAAAATTGTTTATAATTCAGCTAAAATGAATTTCACAGTTAATCTTCTTTTGCCCACTTAATTTGTATGTTGATTCATATATAATAATGTCATCGAAAAGAAAAGCTAACTTATACTTTCTTATTTTTCAATGCTAATGTTTCCAAAACATATGTCATCGTATAATTCTATTGAACGGAGTTAAATTTGTATTTATAAACATAAGTTTTTGTTAACCGTATACATAGAGAGGTTATATTTGTGTACACCACCCCACTTACGCGTTGAAGAAGTACAATTTTGAAGATTTTCAATGATACATAATATTTCCATCCTTTAAAAATTCTATTTTAAAATATGTATGTGTGAAATGTTTTCTGGGATTGTTAAACAAAATCTCAATTGTCAATCTTGTATAATATGTAAGTGAAATTTAGCTTTGTGCATATTTTCGAAAAAATACACTATCGCATGCACTTATAATAAAATACCTATCATGGTATAGTTTTATAATATTATTAACACATTATTTCAGTGAAATTAATTTTTCAATATTTTTGACCTAGTCGATATTATTTATAATAAGCTAAATTTGTGAGTGACCCTGATATAATCGTCTTTGTGCGTCCAAATTAATGCAGGTCGCTAGTTTCTTGATTTGGCTTATAATTGATTCATTTTGGATGTCAGCGGTAAAAAATTATTAAATTGTTGTACTGGGTCCTAAATTTGTCTGAGGGTAAATTAATGTAATTTGGAATACAACATATTATGTTATTGCGATTGAGATAAGTAGAGTTCTGCAATATTAATAGTTTACGTTTCGCTTAGTGAATCATATGAAATTTGTAATCGCCTTGGAGCTTAATATAAAAGCCAGTGTTTGGGGAAATAATTTTTCCTCCTCAGATTAAGATCAAGTTAAGGGCAGGCTGCCGGCAAGCGTATTTGTCAAATATATACGTAAATATACGTTATATATATGTAGGTTATATATTTACATATAAAATATAGAGAAATACTAAGCAAGCCAGCGGAAACATTTATGGTTAAGGCTAAGTATTTGACTATAAATATGTAAATGTTAAATATTCAATTTAAGATTCGTTTTATTCGAATACGTCACTACTCACGAACTCATACTTTACGGAATTATTTTTGGAATCCATTAGTAAAATTGAAAGATATTTTAGAGCTTTCTTTTATCTATACATGTTATCATCATCATTAAAGAAATTGACCAGTCTTTTCCGTTTACATAAATATATAACAAATAAACATGATAAAATACTATTTAACTATACTATATAGAGTGAGATTAGCAAGAGTTGACACTGTTAATTTTGCTGAAAGTGTCATATTTAATTCATTATTTTATCATTAAAAAAATTACAGAATTCATAAATGTTATCATAAAAGTTGTGTAATTCATATTAAAAAGGTTGAGTTACTTAAAAAACGTAATATTCATAATTTTTTATTATACATATATGTTACACTCTAAAATATTAATTTTACTTTTTATATAACATATCGACTTGGAATATTTTGTGGCTTGTAATGTTTTACGAGTTTTTTGGGTTGTACTTCATGCATGTAATATTTACTTCTGTATTTTGCTAGAAGCTAGTATTGTGTAAAGAGCTGAGAACTGTAGCTGAGGCTATATAATATTTTTACATTATAAAAAAGAACCATTTCATTTTTTTATCGTACAAGATGTCTAGATCCGTAGGCTTTTTGCGTGGTAAAATAACGAGTTCGCAATAAATTATTATTATATTATTATTATATTGGATTTCCCGAGCTATTTATTAGGACGGATATTTATTTTACCAGAACTAAAATACTACATAATATATACCATAAAATAAAACTGAAAAGTTCAAGTTACCAAAATGATTATTTAATTTATAATTAATATTACATAAATAATAAAAAATAAAATAAAATAAACAAAACAATAATTCAATTTAACACATATAGTTTTTTAATTTACCCATTTTTAAATCAAAATATTAAATTATAATTTTATCTGACAATTTAATTATTCAATTGAATTGAATTTATTCTAATTGATGCAATATAACAGGTTTAATATTTAATTAATCGACTAATATTTTGAATAAAAACATAACATTTATATATGTTTAGTTAGTTAGTAATATTGTATAAGTATTGAGATCTATTAACATTAAATAAATAAATCGTTGATGTCTGGTACCATCATGTATAATGTAAACAGGGTCATTGCACATATAAATGCGATGCAGAAACAACAAGCTGATAAATTTTTGATTGCGATAGTGATCCAATGTTTTTTATGCAATCGAATAATGAAATACACCAAAATCACTGGATAAAGCTAGAATCACGTTGCATTTCTTTTCGATAATTGTCTACAATTCAACGAACTGGTTGTTTCATTGGAACACGAATCTTGGGTACTTCATGAAAATTTTTGACATTCATCAATGTAGATTAACTTGTATTAATTGACAATCAGATTACCATGTGGCATATTCGAATCTGAATGTGAAATATATATATGGCATAATATTATTATTATGAAGATAACAATAAATTTTTATGAATTCTACAAAAATTCACAAATAAAATAAAATAAAATATGAATTATTTTTAATCTATTTGTAAATATGTATGTACATGTCTCTTAATTTTATTTATTTGTGTACCTATTTCACTCGAATGGAACATCAGCATCTTTCTCTGCAATTTTAACCGAGATTGACTGGTTGTCAAGATGAGTAATTGTTGGCGTTGTAAATCATCATTTTTGAGACATACCTTGATGTAGCTCCTCATTATTATTAACATAAGTTGTGAATGGTTTTATTCTCACTATCTCTAGTATGTATAACATGGATAAATTTTCGTTCATTTTAGTCGAACTTTGTCTTCTTCCACCCATTTCCAGACTATTTATTCTGACATCAGTCATCAAGATACGGATAACACTTCGGTCTCAATTTATACAGAATTGATCTTACATATAACATTTCGAATGCGTGTACCGTTGACTAGAGCGTCTTCTCTCTCTTTGAATTATTTAATTAGTTTGGTTATTCATTAAATTTAGTAATCTAAAGTCCCAGGGTAAACAGGGTCATTGCACATATAAATGCGATGCAGAAACAACAAGCTGATAAATTTTTGATTGCGATAGTGATCCA
>JAYRBW010061506.1:0-10324 GCA_036023295.1 Invenusta paracnida | reverse complement strand
CTATCCTATATTACCTACTACATAGTTCGCTTAGCTTTACTAGCTAACGACCTATTGCCATAGGTCTAGATATTTGTATATATTATTTGCTTGAATGTTTCAATATTTATTTGGTGAATTATGTATTTTTTTAATCTGCAGTTTTGTTTTTAGAATAATTCACATTGAACTAATTACATTTTTATTTAAAAAAATTACAATTTGCCTCAATTTAAGTCGTATATACTGATTTCATTTATAATTTGATAAACATGTATCAATTGTTGGTTTAAACTAAGTTATATATTCGTGGTTTTCCATTAAAACTTTCCATTATTAATAAAATGTTATATTTCAGTCACAAAATACATTATCAATGTTATACCTACTGAAAATTCGTTCTTAAATAATATGGTGCAATATTAATCAACAATAAGTCATATCTTAGTTTTGTGTCATTAAAATATGAAGAACAAAGCTGAATCAAAACACTTCAATAAAAGTTGCACAATACAATTGATAAGAAGTATAATAAGGAAATAAATAATGAACATTTTTCTTCCGAAATTATTATTAATATTATACAGTGATTATATAATACATTTGCCGAATTGAAAACTTACTGAAAAAGAGTATCCATAAATCTAGCGCAACAGCTAGAAATTGCAGATTAATTGTAAATCTTTTTTAATACAACTGCAACATAAGACATACATGTTTTAGAGTTTGACTGTTACAGTATTTACTAATGAAAAGTATAATACATTTCTAACAGAGCATATTTTCCTTAAGGTATCAAATTAATTAGTAGCAATATAGACTACATTTAAATAAATATAAAAATTAAGTTATTGTCTTGCAATTTATTAGAAAGTATAATTAAACGAGAACGTTTTATTTCAAGTTTAACATTGAGTGTATTTTTGGATAAGAAATAATTAAATAAATTATAAAAAATTGTATGTACTACGTTTTTATATAGCTAGTAGTATCTATAACATGTTTTCTATTTTTGTATAAGTTATTCAAAAACTAAAATACAAGCATCCATATTCTGAATATTAAAAAAACACATACTTATTCTAAATTTAATTATAATTATATACGCCTATATTTTGTAAAATTATTCGAAATTAAATTATATATTCAAATTATAATAATTCAATTCAATTTTCAAATTCCTTTCTATAATTTATAGTTTTTAGCTTGCTTTTTATAAAATGTGCAACTTAATGTGATTAACTGTTTTGTAAGGTGGCCAAAAGACTTAAGTTAACAAAATGTTCAGCATAACATGTTAATTTAAAGCAAAAGCTACATGTAATTACATATTGAGCTGTATACGTACCTTTACATGTCGAGCGCTACATTTACACATGGATCTGTACTTTTACCCATCGAGCTATAATTTTACATGTGGAGCTATAATTTTACCTGTCGAGCTATAATTTTACATGTCGAGCTATACTTTTAGAAATCGATCTGTACTTTTACCCGTCAAGCTATAATTTTATCCGTCGAGATATAAGTTTACATGTCGAGCACTACATTTACACATCGAGCACTACATTGACACGTTCAGCTATACTTTTACATGTCGATCTGTACTTTTACCTTTTGAGCTATAGTTTTACACATCAAGCACAACACTTACACCTCGAGCTATACTTTTACATATTGAAGTCTACATTTACACGTCGAGCTATACTTTTACATATTGAGAACACTTTAACATAACTTAAATGAAATACAACAAACAGTATATAAACATGGATGCAACGGGGACATTTTAAAAATCTGGTCTATTATTTATGTAAATGCAAAATTAGTTGTCATTAGCATGACTACTGTGCAATTCAATAAATCTTATCAGCGATATTTATGTATATGTAAAAAATAAACATATTATAATGATAAATTTGACTACCTATAAATAGTAAATATGCATACATTGAATTAATACTATATCACAAGTATGAATGAATATCAGAGCAGTCGATTATATCATCAACTATGTTTAGAATAGCTCTTGGTCAAGCGATGAGACAGGGAGAGGAAAATTCAGCTGCTGCTGAGAGAGAATGCATTTTGTTCTTACGCAACACTAGATTTCTTTTCCGACAATGGCCAACAGCTAATCCCGACGATTCTGATCACTAGTTAAAGCATAAAAAGTGAAACCGATGAGGATATTTCCAGCTGTATAAATGTGTTAAACATAATAAAGTGTAATATTGAAGTATCTGGCAATGTTGCCTTTGTTATTTAGAAATATGGTTTTACGTTATTCACTGTTAGTGTCTTTGTTCAATTGACTTCATCAAGTAAAACTGTAGTCACATATACAACAAATATATACAATATCAGCAACAGAGGAACTTTAATACAGTAACAAATTTTGAGTGTCCCCTTAATTATAACTGGAAATATGCATATGTAACGACAATAGACAAACGAAGAACAATCAGATTAATTACATCAATTGGATGGCTTCCATAAATTAATCGAAGTGTAAAACATTTATAACACAGTATGGCGACATAATTTGTAGGCACCGGTAAATACCTACCGGTTGATTGATCTGATAGTGTTGAAAAACTTAAAACATAAGCTTAAATAGTCATAGGTTGCTATAGCTGCGATACTAGTCCTAAACATTTCATTTACAAAACATGTGTTGCGTCACGCATCCTGTTCCGAATTGTAAACACTATGTACACATCGTAAGAAATCTCTCTGGCTAAATATACAACTTATTCAATGAGAATTATTTTGTCTCAGTCACAGCTGATATATGTACCTATAGAGTATCTATGTATGTATATAGAATGTACTAATAATTCGAATAAATTAATAATATATTATATTTTCTTTAACATAACACGCGAGTATATTTAGTAATGCACAGTATTTTTAAAGTTCTAACAATTTTACACACACACATAAATGTAATTTATTTTAATATATAATATATAGGCTGATCTCTGTCTCTCTTTCTGTGTGTGTAAATATCCTATATATTTTAAAGGATTATTTAATAATAGAAATAGATAGAAATATTTGTAACTTTTCTGAAACATACAAGTATATATATAGTATACATTTAATCGTATATCTATAGTGTTAATAAAGTGTAATATAATTACTAATCTAAGCTACAATTATAATAATTAGTGTGGTGATACGCTCGCCTGACATTTTGGAGATTAAATTCTGTTTCCTCTCTCAGCTATATCTTAGGTGGGTTGGTGCGTGGTGTGTAAAATCACACTCATCATCGCGCTGATCGTGTCATCACATCGTCGTGTACTGGATTATTTTTTTATATAGTTGTATGTATATATCTCTAAAAAGATTAATAACTGCACAGAAGAAATATGAGTATAAATGTCTAATATATATATATATATAGGCATACATTATTAGAAAAATTATTATTAAATAATTAGCAATAAATGATGAGCAAATAATAGCTCATGATATAGTTAATACATATATATATGAACTAAAATATTATAACAGTGTATTATATTATCTCCAACATGTTCTCTCCCACGCTATCTCAATCTCTCTCTCTCCGCATGTAGTAGAAGTATCACGTGACGACCACTTAGCACAGCAGTATACTGTAAACATATAATATAATATTGTTAAATATATACATGTAATTAATATATATATATATATACTTTAATAATATATATAACAAGGTATACAATTATCATTTTGTCAACTAACTTGTTTCGCCCATACTGCAGGTATTTTCCATGTGAGGGCAAAAAATATATCAAATCTTATGACATCAACGTGCAGTATTTGGATCATAAGACACCGATTTTTGGCAATGAGAACATATCGCTTGTCACCTGCGCCAAGCTATTGGCGAGCGCTTTGAATTTAGCTATATGTGGTAGACAAGTGGGAATTACATCCGTAATTCCGGTAGCCATGACTCCCCAAGAACCCATGGTGATTGTCGACAAAATCAATAAGCCTGACATCGATGCAAATGGAAAACCCATGTGCTTAACGACAGTCATATGCGTCACAAAGTTTAACAAATATCGGAGCATTGTGAGTATCTATAAATCATTACATAAATATTGAAATATATTTCCGGATATCGAGGTTCGTTGTTGCACCGGAATTGCTGTTGACATTCTCAAACAACTCAGTGCCGATATTGGATTCGAGGTGATTCTCTATGCAGTTCCAGACGGAAAGTACACAGCTCTAGAGAATGGAACAGGCAGCGGAATTATCGAGGAGGTCGCTACATCCGACACATTGATGGGAGTTGGTTCACTGACCATCACTAAAGAGCATGCTGATGTGGTCAATATGATTCCGACTTATTACCCGCATAATTTGATCTTCTTGTGAAAGATGATCACAGTCCCAGGAACTTTAACGCTCCCTTCCATCCTTTCCTGTTGGAGTCCTGGTTAACAATTTTTGGTTTGGCGGTTCTTGTGGGGTCGTGATGGCCCTCCTGGAATGGTCGAGTCCCTATGGTCTTAATCCTGGAGAAAGAAACGACACAGAAGTTTCACCCTGTGCACGGGGCTGACGAATGGCTTTTCTAGTCTGTTCGGACACAACTTTCCCGAAATCCTGGCAAGTTAAAGTGGTGCAGAACTTCTGGTCAGTTTCATGTATCTGTCTTGTTGCTAGTACACCGCAAATCTCACCTCTTTCCTGATGGGCTCACTGGACAGATGGACCTTTGAAAACATCAAGAATGTACGTTTATTCATTGTTAGTTCTCTGTTTTGAACTAAACGTAACTTAATTAATTTAAAGGGAGGTAATATTCTCTAAAAAATATATTCAGTTATTAAAAACGTTATTGATAAAGATTTATCAATTTACATGCAACGCTTTTTCCTTTTTTTACAAATATAATATTTTACTAAACTGTTGTATTTGTAGTAAACATGTAATATACTTTTACTTGTGACAATTTAATGGCAACATCACAAGAAAAGACGTGATTTTTTCCATTGATAAAAAATTAATAAAATACCGGAATAACCGGAAGTAGGTCAAAAAGGGAATTACGAGATTAAGTCACTAAGAAATGTCATACACTAGTATCAATATTTAATTAGTATGACAATTTTTTTAGTAAACAATTGTTAACTGAAAAATATTCTTTCAAAAAGTAAAAAAACTTGCATACAATATACAATGAAATACGTAAATATTTTAATATATATAAAAGGAAATATATAACAGACAATAGCAAAAGTAAACCATTTCCTCAAAATACATTTGTTGTTTCATTTTAATAGGTACTTTGAGACTCTTTATTTTCGCAATACAGGCCATTTGTAAGTTTAACCCTACCCATACCAGGCATGTTATATCAATATTCTGGGGAAAGCATTATGCCCAAAAATAATTGTTAAATAAACAATGTATCAAAGATATAAAAAGTTATCTGTGTTTATAATTCAAAAATAGGCGAGTTGTCTTAAAAGCACACGCTCCTTTCAATATGAATTGTCTTGAATACATTTACACATATTTCAAAAGGAAACATAAGTTATAACTGGAATAGAACCATCAATTGGTTTTATAGTTTAGAGATAGCAAATAAGTAGAAACTATCAAATGTAAACAATAATTTCTAGTTGTTAAACTCCATATTTATTTTCTTTGTAAAGTGTGAATAACCCTCCACCAAAATTCACGAAAGATAATATTTACACAACATATATATGTATATTTACAATTACTAACTATATTTTATACTGATTGTTTATTTTTAACTTGGTTTATTTATTTTTTCTCTGAAACACCTTATTTCGTGTGACTCTTGTGCAGAGTTATCATATTGTGATTGTATCACTATCAGTGTTTTTAATAACCATATTATTATTTGCTTAATGATTCCAAGTTTATACGTGTTAATATATATACATAATATGGAATGGAAAACCTATATTGCTATTTACAAAATAACGAATTATCATATTAAATATATTTTATTTTTAAAGATTGTAATAAAAAGCAAGTTTAGATAGATTGTAAGGTAATGTACTTTGCATTATCGGTTAATTATTAATTACTGAACCTTACTGAACAAAATGACTCTACCAGATTCAAACACAATTTATCATGACTAAAATATTAGTATGTACATATCTAGTCACATTTTAAGGAGTTTCTAGCGCTCAGCTAGAATGCTGTTTTTTTATCGCTACTCGAATAACCTAGATTATCTCGAATTATTTTAGAAAGCTTTTCATTATTAAATGTTAAGAAGATGTATTTTTTGCCTCAGAGTAATACGACTTGATTTTGACATCGATGTAAAGTCATTTGCTTTCTGATAGTTATTAATCAATTGTTCTGACATTCATTTACGCTAACGAGTATGTGTTTTAGATTTTAACATAATTCGTCCACCAAAATATCTTTTTAAGCGTTTATAAACATATATATTTATCTTTAGATCAAGTGTAAATATTTACTAATTGGCATGGGTAAATCTAAAGATATACATATCTGACAATCATTTACGCTAACGAGTATGTGTTTTAGATTTTAACATAATTCGTCAACCAACATATCTTAAGCGTTTATAAACATATATATTTATCTTTAGATCAAGTATAAATATTTACTAATTGGCATGGGTAAATCCATGTTGTAAGACACACATAATTCCGTTCACACGTTTTCAAAAAAGTGGTTTAAATGTAACAAATATTGTTATTAAAATCGAGTCTTTCACTGCCGTGGATGTATATTTATATTTAGAATCCTAGAAATGGATCAGCTTCAGCCTTCTACGAAGACCACCTGATACTCGAGCATTATTTAAATACGCAATAAGTCTCGGATTTTGCTCTGGACAAACAGTTGTGGATACGTGTAAGATAAACTGTTGTCATAGCGACTTGGTTGTTGTGATTACCTTACTGTAGAATCACACGTGTTTTTTATATCGTTAAATGTATTCATGATATATTAAGTTTGCACAAACATTAATTTATCCATAGCAGTTTGGGAACATTCATGTTATCTACTTGTTTCAAAGATTACATATGCAGTACTCTTACATTTATTTCATTGTAGATATCATACATAATATAAGCATAATAGTCTATACTCATAAATTGCAATTTATAATTTAACCCTATCCACATTCGGCATATTTTTGTAACCATAACTATATATACCAAAAACGTATTAATATTTTACTTTGTGGTATATTAAATACACTTTATCAGTACCCGAATCAGCGTTTTATTGAGTTAGACTGATATTATGTATACATTGTTAATGAACGAAGTGTGTATATATATCTTTAACCCATTTTTTACAATGAGGTGCAATTTTAAGAGTGATCATGTGACCACTCATTTTAGTGCATTATTACGAAACTAATGAATTTATAGTTCCTGCCTGTTGTGTTTTTCTAAGTACTGTTTAGCACCCCTTGTTAATATACAAATTGCAAACATAATTACGTCAGATAAGATTAAATATCATACTTTTTTTATATAACTGACGGACGATTATTAGAGAGAATGTGACCACTACACCTAGAACAAAGGGAGAGCGTAGCATAATGAGTATCGCGCTGGCCTACAAATCCGTCGGTCGGTGGTTCGAGACTCAAAACGTACTCCTGATTGTCTAACTTGTTAGAGCTGTCGTATTAAATCAATCGTTGGGCCGTTTAAAACATGCTCGTCTAGTCTCTCAAAAGATAATGTATACTTATGTTTCCGGTAGTTTGTAGTTTGTCGTAGCAGTTTGTCGCTAGTTCGTTCCCGGTAGCGGTGGTTACACACAATAACATATTATCAAGACTACCTTACAGATATGACGACGGATTATTGTTTACACAACGAATGCGTTTGTAAAACAGAGTATCTTGTACATAATTTAAAGACTCAAGTCTTCTTAATAATATAAATTGTCTTAGTGTTACAATATGTTTTATAACGCATAACTATCTCTGTCTGCTACTGTTATGTCTGTGTTTTAGGGTGATATTATGATGCGCATAACCTACTACAAAACGAGTGGTCTTCTGGACACAATTTACGACAAACACCTGTCTCGAAGTCGTCAATGTGCCCAACACAAGGTGAAGAAAGAGAGTCAATGGATTCTTCAAACTAGACAAGTTTAAACAAAATAACAATATCTATAAAATGAAATCGATGTTTGCTAGATGCTTATCCAGTGAACAATAATTTGCTTTTCGCTTAAACTGCATTTACATTTAGAACCTAGATCCTTCTACGGGTCTATGTCATCCTGATAGAGTAAAGTTTCGAAATTTTGCACCCTTTAAAAAAAGTTGCTTTGGAAGATTCTCATTTAAATTTGTTTAATACAACATTATCTGACAAAATGTGTGCATATTTGTGTGTTTTTTTTCAAAAGGTAATGAGCGTTGTATGTTTTTTTAAGAATAAAAATAAGCTTTTATTGTACTTAATGAATTGTTATATGCAAATAAAGTTTACTCATTCAAGTATTGATTTCGAGAGAATTAAGTATTATAAATATACAATTAATGTTCTGCTTATTCTTTAAAAGGGAGGTAAATAGATTTTAGAATGTGGTCATATGACCGAGTCCATGCTTCGGTGAACAATAGCGAAGATAGCGCTAAAAGTTCCAAAACGTTATTCTAAGAAAAGTTGTGGACGCTTACATTACTTCAGTAACTTTTCATTAAGTTAAAATGTTGGAGAGGTTGATACATATAATTGGACATATTGTATATAATGAAGTGGAGAAATGAATAACGAAAGTAAAATAATGTTTAATGTCATATCATTTTTATATTTTCAAATAAATGCATGCGATAAATGGTAGGCTTGTAATGGCAAAAGCATTCGATGAATTTATGATATTTTAAATATTCATTTTAAATCATTATATCAGTAGAAGTAAGCAAATGCAAACACAATTTACTATTTTTTATACTGAATATGTTTTATTTGTAAATTACTCACTTACACGCTATAATTAATTTTGCACTAAAAGTAATATTTGCACAACATATATTTATATATACAATGAATAAATATATTGTAATTCTGAATTTTTATGTGCAACATGGTTTATTAATATATATCCTTAAAACACCACTGCTTCAAAGTTTTGTTTGGTTTTTCGTATATTGCAATTTAATATGAATTTTTTTAGTAACCTTCGCATTATTCAACATTACGAAATGTTTTCAGTATTACTATTTTTTTGTATAACAATAATTTGAACAAAACGGTTATTCACGAAATAGCTCATTTAGACACTTTCTGAATTCAAATATTGTAATAATATAAGTCAAGTTTACTGATTATTAGTATACATATTATTTTGTTTAAACACATTTTTTATATAATTGCTAACAAAATAAACCGTAAACTTATTATAAGTAGGTAAGGGTATTCCTATCAGATTTAGATTAAATATGAAAACGTGTTACATACATATACTGCAAAATAGTTTGTAATATATAAATATTATTGACGTAAATAATAGTAGTACAATATTTATATCAATATATATACAATACGTCAAACTAAATATTTATAATTATAACATTGGGTTAGTCACGATCATTGTTGATTTGAGGGAATTTTATCCTTCAGATTTCTTTTCTAAATGTTGCTGGCGCTATTCTGTGTCTTGGTTCCGGAGGCATTATGGCACTGATTTTCTTATCGATTGAATGGATAATACTGCTCCATAGTGTTCCCTGATGGAGGTTGAAGCATCCCAGTCACCCTTTGAAAGGCATTTTTAAGGCAGTAACCCTTTGAAAACTTATGTAGGTTAAGCAAACCAGTGTTTTAGATTTATTTCCGTTGAAAAATGTTATATTTAAAAATGATTTTTTTGTAAAAGTTGAACAATTGACAATTTACAAAATAAAATTATGCTGCAATTATTATTTTTTAATTCGCTTTATTTTTATGTCCCACATATATATAACTTGCTTTTTATCTATTTTATATTCCCATTGGTATCTCCTATTTATATTTAAAACTGTATATATTTTGAAATTTATAAGATATTATGTTCTTGTCATTCTAAATTTCGGAATCCAAACTTATTTTCAAAAAATAAGTTTGCAATATTTATTTAAACTGGAATCTTTTGACGAAATTTCAAAAAATGGCTTTAAAAGTTGCGGAACATAATAATATGAAATTCCGTGGACCTTTACCCTCTACCTACCAGCTAAAAAAATCACGTAAACTACCATTGGGGTATATTTTACCCCACTTTATTAATACTCATTAATTGGACCTTAATAATGCTTATTTTAAATATTTGTTTCTATAGTTTTCTCAGCCTATCTTTCCAA
>JAYRBW010061505.1:0-10325 GCA_036023295.1 Invenusta paracnida | reverse complement strand
TGCATTTTTGCTGTCAAATTTCTCTTTTGACAAATAATTGATTTTTTAGTTCAATTATAAAATATGATTTTTTTTTTTAATGTCCCGATATGAAAGACACATTATCACGATATCTTTTTTAAATAGGTTGGCAGCCCTGCTAATCGTCTGTCAGCATTGCTATCATGTAGTGTTTGAAACAGTCATGGTATGTAAGGGGTAAGTTTTCTTTTATGCAGCATTCTCAAAACACTTTGTTGACTTATTCCAACTTCAGTTGATAATTGGCTCGATTTTTGAGGAGAATGTTTTATTGATTGCATTATCTGATCTCCCTTTTTATCTGTTGTGGCTGTTAGGGGTCTTCCTGATTTATGTGCATCATTGATTAGATACTGGTTTTTTCAAACTTATTCACTAGGTTAAACTTAATGATGTTTTGACCTTGGACTACATGAATATCAAACTCTTCAGATAGTCTGAGAAGCAGCAGCAGCATCATCATTACATTTGTAGTAGTGTTTTACAGCAGCAACTCTTTGATCTTTTGTAAGATGAAATGACAAAGCACAACTAAACATGGTCAATCAGTATATCATCATCTCATATATATTGATTGGCATGAATATTGTCATCCAATAGAAACACTGAATCCAAACATTCCTTTGATTGGTCAATTACATGTGATGATAATATACTGGTTGATCTTATATATGCAGGCTAAATTCATCAATATTTTTAAATTTCAAACAAGATTCTATATTTTTATGCATCTACATAAAGTAACATTTCATAGATAGTAAATTGAACGCTACTTCTGCCTCACCCTGTATATATAAAAATGTTTAAAAAATTGAAAAATACTTTAACACTGGGAAAAATAATTTGATGCAGGAAACTGAGATTTAACCATTTTTAGATTATAAATATTATTATAGCAAAATTTTGTTTATAGGTAATTGCTTGTTTTCATAGAGAAATTTGGTTTATTATCACAATGGAAGTGCTTGCTATTTTAACTCATGACCACTGCATAACAGCATGAACAATATTCAATGTTCATTTTATGAATATTGTTAATCTGAGGTACTTTTAGCTACCAACTACATAGTGTCCATAGCAGGATTCGAAATTAACTTGTAGACTCACTAGCCACTGGGGTAGTTAGTTTTTAAATGAACTAACCATTGCCTCTTTCTACTAGCTCAGAGAATTAAAAAAATCCATAATCTCAAAAAATTTCCAATAAACATTGTCATTATTGTGATTGCATTATAAATAATATTGTGTATAATGTTAATTTACAGTTGAGAGGAACAAAGAAGTCTTCACTTTCAGAGTACAAGTATTATTTAGTAAAAGTAATAGAAAATGATTGATGTTAAGTTATGGCTGAGTAGTACTATAAGTCTTTCCACTTTCAAGCACAATTGTTATTTAGTAAAAGCAATAGAAAATGATTAATGCTAACATGGGGTAGAATAGTACAATTATTATTGCACTACAATGCAGCTACACAGTAAATGCGTAGACCAATGTAGACAGTCTTTTCTTTCACTTTAGCAGATATTGATGGTACCAATGAATCATAAATGTGTGTGTATTATAAACAAAGACTTTAAATAGAATTATAATGATTTAAGTTTGTGATTATGTACTAGCCAGCTGGGCATGTGACATTGATTGTTAACATGCCCCAGAAGTAAACCACATGACACAGGTCTCCGGGCATGTGCTAATTTCCAACCCTGCCATAGGTACTTGAATATACTTGAATTTTTTCAATATTACAATTAAATTTTTTTTTGTAAAACAGCTAAAAAATGTGCTTTGCACAAATATATAACATATATATATTTATTTATTTATTTATTAACTATTATATATATACCTATATATTTATAAATTAATATGTATTAACAAATAAAGATCATGTTATTGTAGTATCTTCTTTGTTTTTAGTTATAATATACATGTCTGCTCAATAAAATGTGACCACCTTTATATGTGATGCAATTTTTATTTAGCAGGCATGTGTATATTATATGCCTGTTATATCTGTAATAATGTACTTTTACATCTCTTATTACAATATAATAATATTCTTAAATACTATAAAATAAACTTGAATTTTTTTAGGAATACTATGGACACCCTACATCTACTAAAACTATCTACCTAACTAGTAAGGGTCAGGAATTGATCACTGAAGACTGTGGCAAACAACAGTATAATGTTACCTTGATTTTTAGTACCCACTACTACACATACCTATCTATTGACTATGTGTACATTAGTAGGTTAATAGCTAAAATCAATATTGGTATTATGTCAACCACCTTGTTAGGCAGGCAGAGTAGGTACAAATTTTTCAGCAAATAATTATTCTTATCCTCTACAAGCTACCTACATATTTCAATATCTATATCAACTCAATCTTAACCTACTCATTTTATTTATTTTAAAAATGCCAAGTAAAAATTTATATACAGCTGTGGCCAAAAGTCTGTTGTATATAGTAAAAAATGTTAGTTTATTTAATATTTGTATGAGTTTTACATTTTAAAGCATCACCAAGACAAAATTTGAGGTTCAAATTTACAAAAATTATTAGACAGTTATAAACAGTACAAACCAATAAACAAATGTCAATATTTTGTGTGGAAGCCCTTCTTATTCAGTACCTCAGCGATTCGATGGGGCATTGAGTGCACCAAATTCTTGCACATGTCTGTGGAAATGTCAGTGCACCACACACATAGTATTGCGTCTTTCAGCTTGGTCATTGTAGTTGGCTTGTACACATTCAACCTTGCCTTCAGTACCTTCCATAGATTCTCTATGGGGTTTAAGTCAGCCCCAGGCCAAGGCCCCAAAACCTTGACTCCTTCTTGCTGTAACCATGACTTTACCATTTTTGATTGGTGGCATGGTGCACCGTTGTGCTGGAATGTAGTGCACCTGCGTACAGCCATCATGGGTGCCAGACGATCCTGAAGTACTTCCAAATATTGAGCTGCATTCATTGTACAGTCTTTTGGCAAAAAGTACAAGTTGCCTCAACCATTTCCTGAAACACTGCCCCAGACCATCCAATATGGGGCATGTTTCACTGTCAGAGAGCAAAATTTCAGTGAGAAACGTTGCCCAATGGGACGGCGGACATATTTTGGAGCACCATCAAATAGTTTGATATTTGACTCGTCACTCCATAATACGGTCTCCCACATTTCCTTGGTATAATGCTTATATTTGTGGCAAAATGCCAATCGGCTGCAGATTTTCTTTTTTGATAATAAAGGCTTCTTCTGTTGGCATTGGGCCATGAGTGCCAAGAGACTCAGGAGCCGGTTCTTATAAAAATGTTGTTGGGGAAAAACTTCCTCCTATTCTGACCTGTTTGATAAAGATAATAACATAATTACTCTAATAACCTACTAATACTAATTGAAATATTATTCTTTATTATCTTATAATGATAAGTGGTCAATATTGTTTTGTGGTAAAAATATTGAACCCATCATAGTAAGTCTAAATTTATGCAATTTGGTGAAGCATGATGTCATAGTTACAAAATGTGCAACCAATAAAGCACCCCCTCCTGTGCTGAGAATATTTGTTGGAATTAGCTGAAACTTGCTATGTGTATTTTACTCAAAATTCCATAGTTTAAAATATTTAATTCGTATTAAACACAACATTTAAGTCTAAAGGGTTTAAACCTGGGTATATAATCTTTTTCTATACACACAGTCTTTGTTTTTAATTTCCTATTTATTTTACATCATTGTTAATGTAACAGCAAATAATTGATCATAATATATTTTATATATAATGTCCTGCTTATTTTTTATTGATACATTGCATAAATAACATACATTTATTATAAAATGATATAAAAGTGTATATTTGAATATTACAAATACTTTATTATGTGTATATGATATATCTATAATACCTTAGTTATATATATTAATATTTATCTTACTGCAAAAATATCTCTTTTTATCCGTAATAATATATAAATGAAAATATTTATTCCAATACACATTTTAATAGAACTATACTAGCACTGTACTACACCCCCCCCCTCCGCAAAAGTAACTTACCCACTTACGAAAATGGTCAAACTTTTAGATATTTTTTAATTATATTATTAACTACTGATTGCTTTTGATAAAAATATATTTACATATATGTAAACTACTGGGAGGTGTTATTTGAAACAAATATCTAAAAGTTTGACTATTTTCGTAAGTGGGTAAGTTACTTTTTGCAGGGGGTATATAAAATAAAATATGTTACAGTATAACTGTATGTTATGCATTATTTGCATGGTATAATACTAAATTTTATATACCTTAACTATTGTAATTATGGGGGGCTACTCACCATAGAAAGTGAGTGATATTTTAGCAGTTTGCATCCTGCACTTGGAATTTTAGAAAATCGTGCAAAACCCTAGAGTTTTAGAGTTGTTCCTGGAATTTAGAGACTGGCCTGTTGATAATTTTGTTACAGATAACTCTGCTTTGGATGCTTTTCAGGTTACTTGACAGTTCTGTATTCATTCCAACAAACATCTGGCAAGAATATTTCAAAATTGACCTAATCAGTGAAATATAGATGATGATAAGGTCTGAATTTTAATACTTTTAGGCACAGATCTGAGAGATACAGATCAAATGAGAGACTCAAAATAATTATTCCAGATAATTTTATAATTGAAGATAACACCAAATATTCAGAGATAGGAAAAACATTCTAAATTATTTATTGTAGGTGCTGAGCACAGACTTCGCAAGATGGCCCTAAACCATATGAAATGTAATAAGACAGCTTAACATCTTGTAGCCCAAAGTATTTTACAATTGCAGTATCTTGGAACTTTGTTGCAAACAAGTCTTTCATGTTGTCACATGAGTTGTACCCTGCTGTAGCCACCTTAGTTGCCCAAATAGTCTGCAACAATCACTTTTTCACAGTGGGACATGTTCCAAGTACTATTTTGTGATAGCTGTACATTGGATGCTTCACTAGAAGTACTAGGAGTTATAACAAAGGATCATTGGTCTTTTCCATTATCTAGATGTAGCTGCTTATGTTTTTTCCCAAGTGCATGCTGAAGTAAAGCATTTTTATCCAGATTCCCAACTCTAAATGATTTAATGTACTTTTGCACTTTGCTTCTGTATCAGATGTTTCATGTGGTATACACCATTTGTTTCATCCAATGTCTTCATTTCTATCCTTTGAATTCAGCCATTTTTTTTAGAGATTTGGTTTTACCATCAGACATTTCTTTTAATTGTAGATCCTGTTGATCAATCCATTGATCAAGACAGAAATTTAATCCATATATATCAAATTTAAAAATTATATAATAATGATAATAGGCCACAATTTTGTGGTCATTTTTTATGGTTGCAATATATATTTCCAATGTTATTTGTTTGTATATTTTTCATGATGATTACTACAATTTTTGACACGTTTTGCATTGTCTAAAACAACTACTGCTGTTACTACTACTATATATTTATTAACACAACTGTTGTAAATATCCATCACACAGAACAAAAAAATTAAGTTACCCAAAACAATCAGTCAAAGCCACTAGTGAACCACAATTACACTCATTAATCTATGATATTTTAAAGAAATATTTAAATATACCACTAAAACATTATATTGTTAATTTTCATGAAAATAATTGACATCTGTTTTTACAGAATTTGAATATAGGTTTTAGTCTAGAAGATCACCCTCATTACACAATATTTCTTTTGAATGCAATTTGATATGTATTATTGAATAATATTGTTTGTGTGTTATAGTGTAATGTGCACTATTTATATAAATGCTGTTAATTTTTTGTAACCTGATGTATATGTAGAGACTACACTGTAAAAAACAAGTTTACATTGTTTTTATACACTTAACACCTACATATAAACAATTCCGCTGTATTCACAATTCAAATACTAGAACACATATAAAACAAGTATATTTAGCTAAATCATTTAATAATATATTCTAAAATCCAGTACAAAATATGCCACTGTTATTACTATAAAAAACAGTTATTGTAAAGTATTATTACAAAATCCACTGTGCATAAATAAATATAAAATGTTGGACACTACACACAAATATATGCATTATATAGAGTTATTGATATAATATGCTCAACAACTGCCCACCTTTTAATCCTGACTTATTGTCATTGGAAAGAAGTAAAGCTAGGAATTTATAAAAAGAATTTGCATTTTTGGGATAGCTAGTATCTAGCATAAAAAATAGCAAAATGCTAGTTGAATGGTAGCATGTTTAATAGTTAGCATGTGAATCCTGGGAAACACGTGCCATTCTATTACAAGGTAAAAAATCCCCTTACATGAGAAGAAAGCGGGTGAGATTTGGCCTGCAACAGCCCCATCCCACTCCTGCAAAGATATCCTCCTTACTAGGCCAGTTAAAGGGTGGAGGAAGCACCCAATCGCCAACAGCAATGCATCGAGACTGTCATCAGTGATCTGACAGGAAGAAATTTATCATCAATTATATTACTTTACTTGAAACAAAATATTGAAAACTAATATTCTTTATTCATTATTATGACATTTAAATGAATGTTTTTAATAATGTTTGTTTTGGGAAGTTTTTACTAAATAATATCAATCCTTTTGTGCAATCAATCTTATAAATGCATTTATAGAAAAATAAATGAATCGAAACTGTTTAAATATTCTAATCTAATATAAATATGTAGTAAATAAAAACTACTATAATATATAAGCATGAACACCAATACATTAAATGCAATATTACTGAGCAAATATTCCACATAAAAATTCATTAAAAAAACTACACATATGTTCACAATTTGTCAGTAAACTTTGTATTAAGTTACACATATGAAAAAAAAGTGTTGCATACAAAAAATAAAGTTATTATGCTAAAGCTTTAAAAAATTATATATAACAATTGTAGCTATCTAAAATGATAAATTTTCATATATAGACTTTAAACCCACAATGAATACTATGTTATATTAATACTTATAGCAATACTTATACCACTTTCCGCTTAGTATTCAAGAAATCAGTTAAGGCATCTTTTTTCATGTATAGGGTTTCTTTTAGACTAATAGTTTTGCCAGTGATCAAGAAGATCTCATGTAGCATGGCATTGACACACCACCAAGATTCAAAGACTGGGTATTCCTTCAATAAGAGCTCCAAAGGAAGAATCTGATTGATAATGAAGTGGCAGCAATGGTTGCATGTCAACTTCATTCATTCTTTTAAGAGAGTAGGGTTGATTTGGCACTTCTTTATTTCCTCTGCCATTACCATCTTGTGTCAAGCAATAGTATCCTCTGTTTTGCCATCATCTACTTCGAGGAATGGTCTCTTTTTTGGTCTTGAATATTCAGAAAGTAAATATTTTATTAATTTTTAAAAATGAAATCTAGGAAAAATATTGATAATGTATAATAAATAACATGATTTTAGACATCTAGTTAAATAAAAATTTGCAAAAAGAATACAACTTTTAATGCCAATAATATTATATAGTATACCCATAATTTCTTTTTTCCATAATGCATAAAATTCTAAAATAATATTTTTACTTATTTCTTCAAGTATAACATAACATTTGCCCTCAAAATCAGAGATTTATAAGAGTCCGAAAATAAACCAAAATTCATACAATGACAGAAGTATTAATTGTTGCAAAGCATGACTAAATAAATTATTTTTGTGCAGCAATAACCTTCACAAATATAGATTTTAGAATACGCTTGTATATATATAATATATGACATGTGTAGGTAGTCTATAATTATAATGTATTAATAGGAGAGTATAAGGGTGAAGAAGCTTATGCAGATTATATATAACCCATGTATAAATACCCATTTTAAAGAAAATATGTATATACAGGATATATAAGAAAGGTATATGTGGGAGGAATTTATGTGGAGAAACACGGCATACTTTCTTTCTTGTAAATGCTTTCTGATCTGGCGCCAGTTTTCTGCACTGCTCATTGGCAAATTTGTAAGTCAAACAGTTCATCCAGGTTGTTGCACCTCCTTTAATGTCCCACAAACAAGGATACATCATTAACATTTTCTGAACAATGTTGAGGCGATCAGAGGGCATTGGATAGCTACAAATAAAAGTGGATACAAAGCTTTAATAACAAAAAAAGGGGGAAAATCATCATGAAATATATTTGAAAATATGAGATATGTCGAAGTAAAGAAAATATCTGCTATGATTACAATTAAAACAAATACTATAATTGAAATGAGTTCTTTATAAAGTTTTACAGCCTGTTATGTGATAAATAACAGTATTCAATGCAATTACAAAATAAGCTATAGTGAATTTGTTTATGATACTTGTTTTTACCTCAAACCCAACCGAAACAAAAATATTTTGAATTTCAAATTTTCATGGTCTAGACTGCTATTATCATATCTAAATATTTTATTGGAAAATTTGAAATTATCATTACAAGAATTCAGACTAATTTCCATGATCAACTAATGTCTCATTATTATCTCCATTTCACTAAATTAATCATATCTTACAATAAAGCAATGTAACTATAGTCATATATCCACAACTTAAAAGGACAGTCAACTGGAGTGTAAACAGTTCAAACTGATATATATAACTCACAGAGTCCTTGCACACAGTGCCATGTACAGCATCTGCACAATTTCTGGCCGGATTTTTGACAAAATACCAACAGGATTGTTACCAGTGGCAGATTCCAGCACTTTCATGATAATGGTAGGGAATTTGGTAACCTCACAAACTGTTGGACAATGGAGGACAAAAAAATTTCTGGGTTGAAGGGGAAGTCAATGGCCTACTGAAAAGAAAAATGTTAAATTTGATTAATTTTCATTATAGGTATACTATTAAGCTTATTCTCTAATAATAACATATCTTTTTGTTAATTGTGAGAATCCTTTCAACAGCGTAACATGAATTCATCTCTTTAACTCTTCAATATGATGACTGATTTAAATAAATATTTTTAAACTGACAAAATTAAATGGACAGCGGGTGTATATTTTTGCAACATTACATATAATTCATTCCATTCATTCAAGGCAGTAACTAAAAAAAAAATTATAAACTTACACAGTTGACTACAGCGTCAAAGGATGGGTGGGAGTCAGCAATCTTTGTGACATCCACTAAAATGAAATCAGGTGTGGTGGACACTTTGTAGGCCTGAATTTGGTGGAGGTAAGCATGTATTTTCAAAACATTGCAAAATAGAAAAATCGATGAGCTGCACCTGTACACATCTTCTATTTGACCAAAAACAGTCTCATTAGGATGAGACTTTAGAACAACACACAGGTTTCTCACATATTGGACACTGTTATAAATATGTTGTAATAATTTGTAATAAATTATAATGTTATTATCACTGTTGTAATAAATATACTTATACTTACTTGTTAAGTTTCACAGATTTAGCTGAAACTATAGCACTCACATCTGGCAACATAGCTTCAATGGCAATTTTCGCAACGGAAGGTAACTGACATATCTTTATGTCTTTGGTCAGTTGAAGGGAAACAGTGCGTGTGTAGTTTATTGCCATAGACCTTTCGAATGCAGCCCTTAGTTGAAATTGTTGTCCCATTGTGTACTGAACATCCTGGAAGCTTCTAGAAATCGACGCAAATGACTTAGTAATCTGGTGGACTGCTTCAGGCCTCATACAGCTAAATAGACCCAATGGGCCATATTTTTGTGTAAACTGGGAGTAGTGTAAAGCCCAGTGCTTTTTGGTATAATATTTACGGTTGGAAAAGCCGATTTGAAGTTAATTATGTGAGCTTCACATATCTTCTGGAAATTGTCAGGAATTTCTGACACTGGAAATCTAACACAAAAAGTTCGATCAGTCAATTGTCGCAAAGAAATCCAAACCAACCACAAAGGATCATCTGTGGGGATTATGTTGCAGAATAAAACACCGAACAGTCGAATTTGATACCAAATCTGAGATGCTTTCCCTTGACATTTGCCACTACTATTAATTGGATTTGGCTTATCAACTTTATCCTGACCACAGTATGAAAACTCCTGAATTCTTGCATTAATGTACTCCCATGATGCAAAGCCCTTTCGTACCGTATGCTTCAGAATTAATCCAATTTCTTTTGGTCCAATGCCTTTAAAAATATCGTGCATTGGATCTGGTGGTAAAAAGGGCATGCACCTTTACAGGGTGTCTACACGTACGCGAAATTCACGTATATACGTGAATATCAAAACTTGATCATTTTCACTAAAAAAATACGT
>JAYRBW010061504.1:0-10325 GCA_036023295.1 Invenusta paracnida | reverse complement strand
CTAAAAATAGATTGTATTAGGTGTTTCCATTCTAACAACAACAGCTGGCTATTGAAAATAGGCCCCGAGTTGAAATCTTAAGCATTTACTACGTAAATTGGTTAGTTTTCCGATTTAGGTTAACCCTGACTAATATCTATGGAACTAACACACTTGCCATTTTTGGCTAATAATAATATCATAGTTTTTGTTGTATACCTATTTTATCTTGATACTATATATGTGATTTTATGTTGTTTTTAAAGCGAAATAAAGATATCGTTATTTTATACCTATTGTTATATTCCAGCGCTAGCACTGCAGTAGCGCCATAGAAATAAATAAACAACTCTAAAACGGAAATTTTGTTTAAAATGTAGCACCACCGAGAACTCTTACTCGGAGCAAAAAGGCCTTTTTTAACATTTATAGATAGGAATGGTCTCCCAAAACTCACGATAGCTCGGTTATTTGGGCAGCTATTGAAAAACGGCTTTAACTGCTAGAATCTGCAGAAAATGTTATGGTTAAAGTCTCGACAGTGTCCAGATAAGATATGCTTGGATCAGGTAGTATTTTTGATTTGAAAATTCTCCTTATATCTTGCCTATACCTATAAGTGCGGTTTCAAAGCAATCGATACTCCTACCCAACATTGAGTTTCCAATAATTATAAGAATGCGGCGTTGTACAACACAACAGTTTATGCTATAATTGAATCGTTAGGTGCCGCGTGTCTACATTACGGAGATGGACAATTTTCTTTCTAGTTGTTATTGATCCATTTCTATGAGTAGCGCGCTAGTATTGTATAATTTCTTTCATTTCACAAGTTAGTTCTCAGCCAATTACCGAAAGCTATTTTTAGACAATAATTGATTTAGTCTATTTAGTACCTATCGCTAAAAATAATTGTAGCGCAATTTTGGATAAAATACTATCCTTTTGTTTGCACTTTATGTAACATTATGTATTTAGGTTTTTAAAAGAGCCAACCTTATTTTTTAAAGTTTTTTACGGTTATTCAAACAATATAAGTTTCGTTATTACCAAACAAATATCTAGCTGTCTATTTTACGCTTAAGTGAGCTATTTTCATAACGTGTAATATAGGAAAACAGTGGTTGCTATGCAAAATCTGGGTCCCTAGCAACGGTTGCTATGTAAAAATATAATTTTTCTCATATCTGGTACATTTTTAATGTGTTGAAAATTTCATCAAAATTGATTAACGTTTAGGGTATGTCATTGGGTCTGAGCATGAAGAAGAAGAATTAGAATTAGAAGAATAAGAAGAAGAATGACAAAAAAAATCGATTTTTGCACCTTGGTTTTGGTTCTAAAATAGTAATGAAGTTAAAAATTGAATCACTGATACATTTTCGGCGGCGCTTTATGATTGAAGTTAAATCATTTCAAAATATAAATTAGTTTTTAAATGGTAGCGGTTTAAAAAATGACCATTCTTGTCGTATTCTAATATATCTTCTGTACGTAGGTTGCTCGCATGAGCTGCATGAGCTAATAACCTACTGCGTAGGTTTAGATAACACCCATAAACTCATTTGTCCACAAAATTTATCACCTTGATTTTGAAGTTTAAAAGTTGAAGAAATTAAATTAGTGTGAGGTAAATCAAGTTTTTCATTTGTTGGATCTAATCTATATATGAATCGAAAAAATACTTATGTATTATTCGAAAGATCTTTATTTAATGATGAGTGATGAATTCCTCGCTCGTTAGATGTATGTATGTTTACAATAGCATAATAACATTTCTTATTTTATAAAGTTGGAATAGTTTGACCTGTCATACAATAATTAAAAGGTTTAATATTTAATCCTTTCACCCATTTAATTGATTGAAAATTTGTCGTAGTATCGGTTCCATATTTATTTATGAAGTCAAGAAAAGTAAGCGTCATTTTTTAAGATATATTATAATAATCGCAGTTTTAATATAATTTGTAAAAATGATTAGGGAAAAATGGGAAAATGTTCTTAACTAAAAATTTGTCGTCTGTAATTCATTACTGTAGAATCTGCCTAGTATACTTTCACTATCAAAACCTTTAATTTCATATGTCACTGGAGATGTGTTATTTACTTTAGATTTCAAAGATTACAAAGATTTTAGATTACAAAGATTTCATTCGTAGAATAGCCAGCATAACCTTTCTCAAATTTATTTTTTCATTTAAATATGCGTACCCTATTTCCAACTTGTTTTTCTGTTTGCTTTTCTGTGAGTCGTTCATCTCATTCACAAAATTGTTTGCAGTAATTTCTCTAGATTTAATGAAGCAAGGTTTGGCGAAGTTTCTATAGAACGATGTTTCTTAGCATTATAAAATCGAGGAAAACGCAATTGTTTTAATACATTGAATTTATATTATGCTTTTTATATATACGTTGTCCGCGTATAAAATAGTAATACTTCTGGCAGCAGTTTTAACCACTTTTGATGACCCTGCTCTGTAAATCTTTTATACATAATTTCTTTGAGAGTTCTATTTAGACGTTCAATAACAACAACTTTCTCCTCATTATATGTAGAGTACTTTTCAATATTATTTTCACTTAAAAATTAAAAAAAAACTTTAATATAAAACTCTGAACCATGATCAACCCACAACTTCTTTGGTTTACGATCTTTATGTATAATTTCAAATGCCTCTTTCACTGTATTAGCTTGTTTATTATTTAATGGAAAACCCCACGCAAATCTTGTATATAAATCTGTTACAGTTAATATGTATTTGTAACCACATTCATTTGGCATATGTAATAAATCTGCGGAATGGATATCGTCTTTATTAAAAACTTTTACTTTTAGAACTGTTTTCTGCTTTCTAAATTCTTTATGAATCTGATCAGCCAATCCCATACCTAAATTTACTTTTGCTTGTAGTATTTTTTTAACTAGAAATCGTTCAACCTTTTCTCTAAATGTAGGTTTGGCAATTGAATCTAATTTTTGTATCATTTGCTGATCGGCTTTATGACGAGTTTCTAAATCAAGATTATCTCTAAATAAAATTTCGTGTTTATAGGCGGCCGTGTCTACTCTATTAATTTGGTTTTTCACCATATTTTGGTTGGTCATTTTCATCTAAACGGAGATCTAACCTTGTATTTGCACCTGTGTAATTATGGCCAGGTAAATGTTTTTCTGGTTGATATTTTGCCCATATAAATTCTGGTAAATTAGATAAGAATTTTTGTATATCACCTCTTTAATATGATCTATGAATTTGAACTACATGCATTTTTTTAATTTAAAAATATTAAAAATATACTCTGTGGGGGACATAAAAAACTGCATTTTTTAAAAGTGAAAATTGTAAAGCTTGGGATTGGTAAAAGTTTAATCGAAAATTGACGAAAATAAATGAAATATAGAAATATCAAAATAAAAAAACACCCAATTTTTTTTTAATAAAGTTTTAAGATTTTTAAAAAGTGAAAATTATGAAAAAGCTTGGGGGTCAAAACAGTATAAATATAACTACTATCTAATGTAAGGTATATATGTATTAATACATTGTTAGAAAAAAGTTAAACATGTATTAAAAAATAAAATGATTTAAATAAATTTAATTTATTAAAACAAAATTATACCAAAATTGGTATGAGCAAATTAGCAAAATTAACTAATTTAGCATACTACAGAACTATTAATTGCAAATTGTAGATCTGAATAATAAATTTTAAAAATAATAATTTGTTATAGATATTAAAAGTGAACATGTTATTTCTATTATATAGCATTGATATTAAAATAAATAAACGTCAAATTAATCAATTACAAGAAGTACGTTAGGTACATATTGCGTATATCAAGCAGTACATTGAAGAATGTTAATATTCCAATAGGTAATATAACATATAGTCTATTACAAATTATAAGTATACATTTGATTGTCAATCAAATTTAAATAAATTTACTTCTATGGGAAATACAGAATTTTATCGAAATATAATTACTTTAACTACAATGTTATTGTATGCATATTTTGTTTAAAAATCGCTCACATATTTTTAATAAAACAATGCTAATATTATGTATAATCCTGCTTGGCATATAAAATATTATTATGTACACTTAACGTATGTCTATTATAATCAACAAAGCTCATAGCATAAAGTGCATGCCCTAATAAAGTTTTACTTACAATCAGCATAAAGCTTGTTTTGTTATGCTGTTCAATTTTTCAATTAGCTTTAAGTTAGCTTTAGTTTACACTTATAAATATTTTATGTACTTTTATACCATTCTAATCATGATGACGAAAGTTTCGACTAATATAAAATAACAAAATAAATTTAAATAAGTATAATTATTTATAACATTAATTTTAAATGATAAATATTAGATGAAGCAACAATATAAGTATACTGTTGAATGATTTTAGTCTAATAAATAATAAAAAACGTTCAAATAAAAATGAAACGGATATTTATTACAGGCTAACTTTTTAATAACCATATTTAACATAAACCGTATCATACTCTGCATCCTGGAGCAGAAATATAACTAACCACTATATACTCTACTTCAAATTAATTATGTACGGTGTACGAAAACGTTAAACTAATAAACGACTATTTTAAATCGTAATAACAGTCCCCATCTTCCAACAATACTAGCTTTTATGGTAAACAATTTTACCTATATTATGTTTTATAGTAAGGTCAAAACATGAATTGGAAGAACAAAACCTGAAAACTTTTTTAATGCGATGTTCTTAAGCATACCCAAAGTTATCTAAAATCATAGCACAAAAAGAGTTTAAATACAGCGTAAAATAGCCCAACTGCTAAATAATCTATAAAATCATGGCTGTATTGTAAAATTATCTAACAATTTTGTTCATAGTGTATTTTATTTAACTATAACAAGTTTTAAAGAAAAGCGAGAAACAGAGACTAATATTATGCTGGTTATTAAGTTAATGTATTCAAGTAATAAAGAATAGTAGGTATATAGATATGGACAAAAAATATATTAAGTAAATATTGATTTAAAAAGCTGATAAAATACTTACATAATGTGCTTAGAAATGTGAACGGAACTAAATCTATAATTGATGGTAAGTAATATGCAATAAAAAATTAATTAGGCTAGTCTTATTAAGTCTTATATAAAAAAACAGTTTTTTTATTAAATAATTAAATTAAAAGTATAGTACATTTTGGGAAATGTACAGAAGAATAGATCTGTGTTTCAAGTTACATTTTTCTCCATCTCGGCGATCGTCTGCCGGAAGTCCACTGTGACCGGCTTGTCCCTGGATTTGATTGCCAGCTCATGTTCTAACTCCACCACCTTCTGCAGCAAAAGGGCTCGAATGGCCGCCTCTTCTGAGCTTGCAATTGTGATGGCAAACGCTTGACGCCGCCAAACCTCAATCTCCCGACGTAGACCTGTAAAGTAATTATAATAGAATCATGATTAAGAAATGATGTCATCTATCGTTCAACTGTTATTGATTTCTGAATAATAAAAGTTTGTATAGAGTAAAAACAAAAAAACTAAGGGATTTATAAGTATAATATAATTTAGTGTTAAATTTCGTTATATCAAATATATTATTGTACTATTATATAACTTTAGTGTGTTAACACAAAGATAATACGCTAAAAAATTCACACAATATTATAACTCTATTATATTCGTTATAAGCGTATAATAAGAAACGACTTTTTGTAACATTAATAACTTTTATAATATATAAATATGTATGCTCAGCATTTGTTAATAGTTAGGTAAGCGATTTATAAACAATATTTATTTGAGTTAATGACAGGTAATGCGATAAAGTTCAAATCTATCAATTCCTAAAACTTTTATTTTCTGCGAAAATATATACATGTGTTTAATTAGAATAACATTTTGAATACAAGAAAGAAGACCTGTTAATTGGGGATAGGGGGATTATTTTAATATCCTGTTGACAGACATAACATATATATCTAAAAATGTTATGCAAAAATTTAAAAGCGTTACAACTCGCAAAAAATGTCTCACCTATAAGTTCGTAGTTTTCATCAGATTTCGTCTTTCCTAGATCTCGGTAAAGTAGTCTCAATAAAATAAATCCACCCACTGTTATAAAAACGATCCCAGTAGACATATGAAGAGTGAAAGTCATGAAATCTACACCCTAAAATAATCAAAAATTAAAATGTTAGTGAAGAGAGATATAATTTTAAAAGACTAATAGCAAAAATTAATGTACAAAACACTCCAGTTAAACAATTATCTCAGTTTAGAATTATAATATGCAGATAGAACAATTCTATTAACTTTAAAATTAAAAATGTTGTATTTATAAAAAATCCAATAAAATATACATTTTTATATAAAAATAAGACAATCAGAGCTGTGGAACAACAGAACAAGGGTAGAGAGAAACCAACCCTTTGTTGCAGTTCGCTGGACGAGGCAATAATGACATTGGGTGGGTCCCCGACGGCAGTGGCTGTGCCTCCAATGTTAGCAAAGAGTACTTCGGCGATGAGAAGACGTTTGGGGTCAAGTCGTAGAGCCTCACATAGACGGATTGTGACCGGGGTGAGCAGGAGGATGGTTGTTACATTGTCAAGGAAGGCGGAGATAAGAGCTGAGACCAGACACAGGATGGTCATCAGGGGCCAAGGCTGTCCGCGGGCCAGTTTATAAGCCTGGGGGACACGGTGCAAGTAATATTGAATACAACAGAGAAATGTGAAAAACGATAAAAATGTGACAAAATATGGTTCTAAAAAGGAATGCAATCATTATGTATTTGCTTGGTATAATATATAAAAGTATCGTAGTTAAATTTGTAATAAATAAAACAAGAGAGAAAAGTTTGTAATAAATAAAAGTCGGGAGGTAAATGGGAACAGATGTGAAAACTTTAAAGAATATTTTAAAATAAATTTAATCTTAACAAAAAAACAGATACTTTTTAAGATTGTAATACCGTTATTCAAAGGTTATATAAAATAATGGCCTATAACTACGTTTGCATATCAAATCCTTTTTGTTATACATAAAGCGTAAATATAAATATTTTGTAAGTTTATTTATTTCTCGAAAACATTTTTGTCATAATAAAAAAAAACTATACTTACAAACATTTTTATCATATTAAACAAATTGATAATGAAACTAAATTACAGAAAAAATAATTAATTGAAAATAAATATAACTAATTGCTAATTTGTCATCTCAGCTTAATAATGTAATGTTACAAGTCGTCTATACTAGAAATGTTAACGTAATGCATTATAAAACTAGAAAAACCTATGTCCGATGGTGTATAGAAAAGCTATGGTTGGTTAAACTAACAGTTTTATAAGAAACATTCTAAAATTACATTTGAAACTCGGATGCAGATGTATTTCTACCTGAAGAGCTATCCAGTCAAAGAATCCCGTCTCGGCAAATATCGACACAATGAGCATCATACCAAACAGAAGCAGTAACGTTTCAAAATCCAACCAAGAAATAATCGTTTCCAAAGTTGGTCGCTGTAAAAGGTGGTGTAAAATTGGGAACGTACGTACAGTAGCTTTCTAGGAATACTTCAACTAAGTTAAATAATTATTTACTGTTAAATTAATTACAATTAAAAATATAAAACAGTTAATCTGTATCTAGAAATCAGTCGTGGAATAAAAAAATTTAGTCAGCAATATTAATAGATGTGCTTATTAACACTTAAATCATGTTTAATAAAAAAATTAATATAAAAAAACATTATAAAGAATTGCAAGTTGCTATTAAATGTGGAATCTAAATTTTAACAATATATTTTTTAACAATAGGTATATAGAATTAACTTGTTTTAAAAAATTGAAAGAAAATTTGTTGTTCTAATTTAATCACTAAATGTTTTAAAGCGAATATCGTCTTCTATATTTATCTATTTTGTATAACACGAATCAAAATCAGCAATTTGAAAAAATATATATTATAAATCATGTAGCTAAAATAGCAACGTTAATGGTAAAGTGGTAAAATAAATTTCCAAATTATATTATAAGTAATTATTACCTGATTCATAGCTGACATAACAGCTAGAGTAGCCAGGGACCCAAGAATTGCAGCCAATGCACGATGAACAAGCTAAAACAGAAAATAAAATGCACTTACTAATATATTAAAATAGTCTGGATCCTAAGATTTTTTATATATGATATATATTAATATTTATGTATAGTAAATAAATATGCAGACATATTTAGATACATAGATATATAATACATAATAGTATATATTATTATACTACAGTCTCGGTCAATGATTTAACATATTAAAAAAAATATGTTTTTCCAATAAATTGAGTATGTATGTAATAAAATGTAATAAAACCACTAAAACATGTTAAAAATATGATAATATGTTACAAATATGATACTATGTTACTAATATGATAGTTCAGTCAGATAAAATGCGAAATGTACTATGACAAAATGAAGAATTTTTTTAAATTATGCTAAATCATTGACCGGGACTGTATATAAACTAAAAGAGCAGAAATTGTATTATTATATGTACTGGTATGTATAACACTGACAAGTCATTACGATTTGGATACGTATACAAATGTAGGTATGCTGGTTAGTGTTTCCATAAAAGTATTGTATTGCTATAAATACTGGATATGTCAATAATTAATAAAACAATTTTATTAGACAACTATAAATATTACAAAATTTGCCTAAATTCAAGAATCTAAAAGTGAATTACCTCAAAAATAATCAGAACATACACCAGAATAAGTATCACTCCAGCATAGACGACTTCGTAATTGTAATTTTCAGTGAGAAAGTCGAAGTCTAAACCAACTGGAAGACTTTTTCGGTATTTTGAATCTATTCCGATAGTAACATTGAGATATTCTTTTTCTCTAAATGAAGGAAGGTTTATAAAATTAGAGTATGAATATCTATATTTAACCCGTGGGCCAAGAGTAAAAAAAATGGGTTGCCGGCACTCGAAAAAGGAGGGGAGGAAGAGTTTGATACATTGTTAGAAACTATGACTGTCTGGATTCTAAAAGAATAGGATAGGCATCACTATTCGGTAGCTGGAATAAATTATTACATTTTTCTGATTTCTCATATTAAAGAATAAAAAGATTTTCTGTGTTTTTGACTTCATTTTCCTGAATATGCATATTTTGTTTGTGTTTTCTACATATTACAATCAAAATTTGACAAATCATGATAATAACCTTTCAGCTACATATGAATAGCAGTTCCCAAGCCAATTTTAGAGCTTATAAAATGGTTTCGAAACTTAAACTATTTCTGGTTACTAAACAGCTTTGTCAATACATTTTAAAATGTTTATAATATGAAGAAAATCACTTAGATAAACAATATAATATACAACATTTCTTTAAGAATATTAGTGAAAACATTATTGTTCTTTAAAATATGCATTTTTCATAAAAATCAGGTAAAAAAATACAGAAAATATTCTTATTTCTAATATGGGAAATCAGAACATTTTTAATAATTTGTTCCAGCTACCAAACGGTGATGTCTACCATATTTTTTAGAATCTAGACATCAATAGCTTTCTAACGATCTATAACACTCTTGCTCCCTTTTTTGAGCACCGAAAACTTTTCTGGCCCACAGACAAATTAACACATTATGTAAAAAGGTTATGAATGATTAAAACAATGTCTTATAACAAAATAGCTTCAAAAAATATTTTCGTTGCGTAATAAGTATATAAAATAGTCCACAGTATATTTTACTTATAGAAAGCATATATAAAGAAATATGACCATGGCATTAATTTTAATTAAAATTATAGCATAACATTTAAAACACTAACTGTAAAGAAAATATAACGAAATAAAAGACATTAATTAAATAAAGAATAATTTCGTTAATCAGCTCTCTAGAATAACAGATCAATACATACATATACATACATACATACATACATACATAGATGTATATATATTATATATAAAGTGAAGGAAAAACCCAGTTAAAAGTAATAATTATATTGTCAGACGTTTCGATTTAGATTAGTCTCTATAACTAACCATAGAGACTAACCGAAGCATCTCATAATAATATAATTATTACTATTTTCACCAGGGTGGCCGCATTTTGTAGGCAATAAAATTCAAGTATATTCAAGTATAATTCACGAGATGTATATATGTAACATTCTATTTTCACTTTGTATGCAAGATAGATGTATCGGTAAATTCCCGATAAGCATATTTAACTGTTATGTGCCTACCTGATCCAGGGTTCCCGCGCTTTTTGAGCAATGGTTTTCAAGGACTTTTCAAGGATTTTCAAGGTCCAAAAGACAAAAAATC
>JAYRBW010061503.1:0-10326 GCA_036023295.1 Invenusta paracnida | reverse complement strand
CTGGCCTTACTCCGTCAACAAAATTGCATCTAGCTTTGGCTTGCTGTGTCGCTTCTATCCTCTCCTATTTCTATGGATATAACTTTTGTTTTGCACAGCGTTCTAGATATATATATATATTGTTTGGCCCGTGCGATATTGCCCTAACAGTATGGGGTACAGTTCAACAGTCAAGTTTGATGAAAAGTGTAATAAATACACCAAAGTTCTTTTTATCACCACTGTCACAAAAATTATTGGTTTGATCAAATCATAAATTTTTAACTTTTGTCATCAACCAGATATTTCGGAATCTAAGTATTTATTTATTTATAAAATAATATGACAATAATAATTTTTTAATAGAAAAATTCAATAACTGTGATTTAAAACACAGGGAAACAGGAAATGTTCAAAAACATTTATTTATTATTAATTATGCGAATATTATTTTAATTTGAAAAATTAAACGATATATTGTAATTTCCTAATATACTTTTAAATATTTTTATTCTATGCTCGTATTGAAAAGTGGACTTTTATGGTTTGAAATTTAAATGAAAAATATTACATTTTTTTAACACTTACTTTTCATGAAACATTTTACTTTTCTTGACACTTTTTTAAATTGCAAGATAAATAGACAGTATAAATATTTCTTATTACGTAACACTAAACTAAAGTTGTGGCATAACAGATATGTAAAATTAAGTACACAGTTTAATCATTTAATTCTTATTAACACCAAAGCCTAAGTTGTAACATAATATATAAATGTTTTCGATCAAAAATGTATAACAACATTTTGACAATTTTCTAAATAAATATGTTTCGATGATTCGTCAGGAGATTTTTGGATGGGTTTTTTTGGATATCTACCGAAGAAATTGATTTCATCGACATAATCTTTGAAATTGTTAGCTTCCCAGTTGCCGTATTATACACATATTTGATTGTAGCGGTTTCATTCTTCCAACTAAAATGACGTTTCATGATCAATGAGGAAGCACCTGCCACAGCCATGGCATTCGCAGCTGACCTACGCAAAGCGTGTCCGGTATATATGTGGTTGCATTCGGAAGGTTCAAGAACTGAGCCACTTTCACTGTGAATTTACTTAACTGATGAATTCCCATCGGCTGCTTGGTTGAATACCCAACGCTATCTTTCCGGAGTCTGTAGACTTTAAATATCCACCTTTCGGGAACACCGCATTCGTCAAGCCTGTGGTCATTTCGCTCGAGGTAACTACAATATTCCAAAGGAACATTAGATTTGTTAGCGCTAGATTCTCTACATTGTTTGAAAACCTTGTATGTGACCCACATACCTGTGGTTTAATTAAATTGTAAGTCATCGCTATTAATCGTGATCAAGTCCGCGCACTTTAATCCACCACAAAAGCCTAAGACAACGTGTGGTTGCTTGGAGCTGGTGTTCGGGGGTGACAGTGGCGAAAGTTAGTTTGAGGGTGATTATGGACATCAACGTTGTAAGGGTTTTGTACTTGAGAACTTTGAAATATACTAACTTATTGTATGTGTAATTTTGCTTCATACTTTATTTTTTTATTATGGTGACGTACAAATTGCCAATTACATTACACATAATACACAGTTCCATACTTAACATTGTTGATAATAATTATTATACCGGTAACATTTTGATTTTGTTTTTTTTCATGTCTCATGTTTAAGTCGACCCCCAAAACCTGAGGCTTGAAAAATAATTAAAATTTTGACTTATACACGGATATATTCAGTATATTTACCTAATTTTTTATAAACACAGTTTTTTATCATAAACCCAATATGTAATATCTAGAATATTTTATATAAATAATATAATGTTTTAATTAATTTGTTTAGTTAATGCAATACATAGAATAATCATATTGAAGCTTTCAGTTTGCTTCAAAAGGTTACGTGTTATATTCTTTGAAACAATACATTCTTATTTAATCATATTTTAAGTAAATAGCTTTACATTCAAAATTACTTATGTATCAATGACTATAAATATTAAACTGTAAATTAACACATTCATTTGTAGAATTCATTTCGCGAACCTCATAAAAATGTGTACCTACATATACTTTAATTTTGAATATATTATTTTATATACCTTATATGGACAGATCTTAATATGATTCTGTATGTAAAACTTCAATAGATTATTCTATGCTATTGCAATCTTTAGCTTACAGCAAGAAAGAAAGATCAATCCTATATAATATATGTGTCATATCAAGTATTTAATGTTCTGTAGAAAAAGAAGCTATTGCAGAGTTTTTATAAGAGAGAATAATATTAAACAAACTATTATAATATGGATAAGTTTACTGAGTAGAAAGATATAGAAACTCCAATGGAACAGATATTTCTGCCGATAGAACTATTATAAGAGACAGCTGGAGGGTCGAGTTTATGAGGATCGAGCAATCAATACAGACAATATCCTCAGAGTCAAATGATAGTGATGGGTCGTGATAAAGAAGCTCAAACACGTATAGAGAAATTAGGTCAGTTAAGTGACTTATTCTTTAGGAGAGGAAAAAACTTTACCTTATTTATCTCCTGATAAAATAACTGTCTTTCTAATAAACCTATACACACATATTTAGTTTATATCTTTCACACATACCCATATACCCAATTAATATTCGTATCTTGTCATCCACATGGTATCCCTGTATAATAGCTTCAACCATACATTTTTACATTCATGAGTTATACCATGGGTTTCGTTGAAGTCTTATAAATGCTTAAACATTGATATAAAATATTAACATTATTAAAAGTGATATGCTGCATATATTTGTATTAGATAGACATTTTAGAATGCATATTATATACTACATAGACATACATCCGTGTAGTCTAAATAATTCAAAGTTATTTAAAATTATCATTCTTAAATGATCGTCACCTATATGCATATATTTTATGAAACATTGTAAAACATTTTCTTTCCAAAATTGTATATGTGAACAAATTTTATAGTAAATTATTTCTTCATATAAATCCGTATTTAAATTATACACATGTCAAATACCACACAATCTTTCATAAAAATATAATCAATATATAATATATAATATAGGGAAATTATACAGGTAGAGTTTAACCTCATAAAATGATGTATACATTTATCAAATCATATCTAGGAGTCTTAAATAGTTAATCTATAGTAAAGTATTGTATGATACCTATATGATATGTACGTAAATTAAAAATATATTCACTATCTGCATTTTTTAATGTATTTTGAAATTATTATATCTTTACAATAAAAGCGCTCTTATTTTTCTATAATAAATGTGTTTATGGAAAAATATTTAATATCTTTATTACCATTCTTGTTATTATTTTATGTATATAAATTTGTAGATAATAAGACAGAATAATACTTAAAACGACTTCAGTCGATAACCCCCTAAACTTCGAACGGTTGTTCCATTCAATTTATGCGCAGACAATTTGTAAACAACTGTCAAGCCAATCATTCAATATATTTTAGAAAATTATTGCATACTGATATGTATTTATAGACCAATTCATTTATCGTAAGTTTAATTTTGCATATAATTTACTTTAATTCAATTATTGTTTATAAAAATTAAATTTGGATTTTACCTTTTATACAATTTACCCACATTTTTGTTTGAAAATCAACATTCCGTCAATTAATGTATTGTTTTAGATTTAGTTATGACATTTTGTAGCCATATAGACTTTTCCACAAACTCTATCTCGAGAGAAACGAATGTGTTTTCTCTAGATTCCTATTTTCGAATTTTATGATACAAATAATGTACGTGAAGAGGTAAATATTTCCGATAATTCGATTTTACTTAAAAATAAGGGAGTACCTACCTATATCATGAATCTTAAGAAATTCACATATATCTCTATAAGGATGTACTTCTAGAAATATATATATGTACAGACAAAAAGCAATAAATAAATTTAAACAAGTTAACCTCAAAGAAAATATTATACGAAATAATTTATACGAAACATTCAAAGCGAGAAGAAGATCATCAAGATTATGAAACAATTTTGCATTAATATACATGTACATGTAATATATATGTACACTTTACTTCTCGATATATCTTGAATTATGCATACCTAGGTATATACTATCAATGCAATCAGTGAAACTGAACTATAAGATTATTAACTATGTAATAAATTAATCAAATGCCGTTTTTTTATTATATCAAATTATACATTAATTTATTAATAAAGGACAAATGGTACTGAGATAAAAAACTAAATATTCTATTTTTCTAGACGTCCTACATTTCCCAAAAGTTAAAAAAATAACACAATGCTTCCCAATGCTGTCCCAATTTTTTGGAACATCATGATTTATTAATATTTGACGTCCAATTATTGTCCAGTTATTACTTCAATAACTATTTAAATAGCGCATTTTATTTTCATGATCTATCTAAACGTTGGTAGCTCATGCGAGCATCCAACGTACAGCAGGTATTATTGAAAATCACAAAATTATGCATTTTTGTAACAGGTACCATTTAGAAACTATTGAATTTTTTTTTTATTTAACTTTTATCGTATACTAAGTCAAATTAATCAATATGTTAAGTCTTACTCTAACGATTAGCCTCCTGTTTTAAGTTTAAAAAATCGAAATTTTTGTCAATATTCTTCTTATTTGAATCACATAACACCCATTAGAATTAATCAGATTTTATGAAATATATATTGGAAATTTCCTGCATATGAAAATAATTATTCACAACTTTTACAGATATTTTGTAGGTTAGAGCATACAAATCGGAAATAGTTCATTCAAATCGGAAATTTTCCACAATAAAATTATTATAAAATTTAATTTAATTACTTCAAATTTGCCATTGGTAATTCAAGTTCGCAAGTATACCAATAGTGTGCTACTAATATGGATTTAGTGAATTAAAATTCGTTTTATTTTAATAAAATTGGACATACCTAATTAGTTCTTGTCGATTCATATAATCATTTTTTATAGTTGATATTGCTGTTATAATTATTACTCAATTTGCAACTTATAAATTATTATCAAAATATTGTGTATTATACGAGTATAAATAAGTAATTAAAAGTATGTAAGCAAGTAGATTCATATAAGTATTGTATGTGTAGTCCTATAGTTTATATTATGTACCTATATAAAAGTATATATGTAAGTTGCATTAATTTCAATTACTACGTTAACATTAATAAAACTGGTTGCATTTCGGCAACTGTTAAAGATGTATTAAAGACTAAACTGCTTAATCATGTTTATATACCAAATTTATTTAAATCGTAAAAACAATTTTAAATAGAAACACAGCTAATTTATTTATTTTTTATATATGTAGTTTACTGTATTTGCTAGCAACAAATTGGACTATTCTGATAGCAATTTGTAAGCAGCCATTAGTAGGAATTATAACTGCAACAATATTTGACTAAATTTAATTAACTATGTCCCATTTTTATATAATTAAATGAATTTTGTGTAGCATTTTAAAGCTGTGTTTTGTAAAAAGTGCCTTTTAAAATGAAAACTAAAACATTAAATATTAAACAAGGACATTGTCGTGTTTTTAATATTGAATGAGACCAAACTCAGTTTAGATCGGATTTTTAGTAAGTTTTAAAATATCTAAATTGCTATATATTCACATACACACTGCGCAAACTTATAAATAGTTGAGAATGAATGAAAAATAAGTAATTTTAGTATTTCATTTGTAAAAGCAAGAAATAAATAGCCACAGTAAAATTTTAGAATTTATTAAATTAGCCAAACTAAAACTCTCCCAAATTAACATTACAAGCCTTTTTTATTGGCGAAAGCTTGAAATATTCAAAATTGTAAGAACTTTTAACTATTGTGAGACTGTTTTCCTAATAGTTTAGAATATTCAAGAGTAAATTTAACATTATTCTAAAGCAACTAAATGAAACATTTAAATATAACAAATGAATGTCTGTAGGATACATATATTTCCATTTTAATGCAGACACAAGGCTAAAGTGAGACAATCACAAAAGTGTGTCCGATTAAGCTAAAATTTTAGTAGATGACACACAATACGAATCCAGTTTTCAGTGTACTAAAAAAATCGTCTTGATTCATTTATAATGAAATTGTCAAGTTTTATTTTTTCTAAAAAACAAATACCAGACGCGTTTTGTTCTTTATATAGTGACGTGAATCTTCTCAAAATACTCTAGTACCAAATCGGGGTCCTCACATTACAGTGCAAACACTGTAACCGCTTTACCACTAGAGCTCGGTCGATTGGCAAGAAATTTTTATTGAAAACGGTAATTCATATATTTATGTAAGTATACAATTTATAAACATTGCACAGATTATTAATGTATAGATCGTTTCGTAAATAAATTCGTTTTTTCCTTATCTTAGCAAAAATAAATTGTTTCGGAAATTTACTCATTTATTAGGTACTAAACAGAAAAAGTGTAAAACGGCCCTAAATAACTATGAGAGGATGGTTTCTCCACGTTCTAGTAAACTTAAAATTATGAAAACGACGAATTGCTAACAATTTCTGATCTATGATGGTTCGGACTGCTGTTTGGCACCTATCTGCATGAGAGCCTATCCATGAACCAACAGTATTGCGTGGTTGTTTACTTATACAATAAATTTACTTTTCGTCAATAATAACCAAATTACGCTTTGTTAGACGTAATTATAAAGCTGCTAACAAATCAGTACAAAGTTCTATTCTCTGTTGTTTGTTGTTTGTTGCCTCCAGTCAGAACATGTGATACCCATCTGGTGCGCATCCATATGTTTTATAGATCTTGTGTAAATCATGCTCTCTGTCAAATTTAACATGTTCACAAATTCTCTTAAATACAGATTGTTATTATCTTCGATTGTCTCTGCAACCTGTGTTTCATTATTCTTCCTTAATTCACTAATATGTCTTCCACTCCCCATCCCCCTTTCTCGAGAAAAGCTAACCCGTGCTCCATCTTCAAATTCCTTCACAAGTTGCTGAATGTGGCGAGGAGAAGAGAATTCCTTTCGCCATGTAGTTTATCAAATTTGGTGAAACTGTACATTTTGTATTACATCTTAATCTGTGCGTTTCAAGAAAGAATTGCATATACATTTTCTACAGTAAACTCCTTTACTATTTGATTACAAACGAAAATCTATAACACAAGCATAAAGTTTATATGTAGGTATAGCAATCATAAAATGTTCAGCACGTATTTAATTGGTATGCAATAAACTTTTAGACGACATATAAATTAATTTTAAGATTGGCTAAAATTCAAATTTACGTCCAATTACAGGAAATGCTATATGGGAAATGCAGCTAGTCATAATTTTACAAATATTGAAGATCGTTATCGTTATATGTACTTTGAAGCATTAGACACTTTCATTGAGTGCAAACAAAATCGCTTCGATCAACCTGGTTACAGAAAATCTGTAATTCTTGAAACTGTTCTATTGAGCGCAAAGCATCTGTGTGGACAATGAATTAAAATCTCTTAAAAATTTGCATGCTGAGTGATGACCATGAATTTATTCCGCGCTAAAAATACAGCTAAATTTACTTTATACAAACGTTCACGAATATAAAAAAAGCTCGCATTCGGCGACATAGTTTAATATCTAAAGAGAGAGAAATCAAGAAGAGCATTTGCTTCCTGAAATTTACAAATTTGTCACTTTGATAATGCAATGTATGAACGTGCTTTGTGGGAAAATGTGAAAATGTTTGAAAACACCTTCAAAGAACTATGAATCAATCAAGACTAAACAAGTTAATGGAGCTTCACATACACAAATAACTATGTAACAAACTTTGTTTAGACGAGTGCGTTAAAAAATTCTTTAAAAACTACTCACAGCAGAAAATTTTTATTGACTTTTAACTTTATTAATTTTTCATTGTAGTTTTGTAGACATTTATAAACTTATTTGCACATATCTACATGCTTATAGTTGTTTTGTGTATTATACTGAAATGAATAATTGTTAACTAGTATATTTCTAACAAATTAAACAAATCTATAATCTATATTCATCTATTATACACATGTGTATATAATGTGTATTTATTCTGCATGTATTGTATCTTGTAATCTACTTTCATATATCTATATAGAAATATACCTATACTTATTATTTCAATTACAATAAAATTATCAATTTTTTATTACATATTTGCTAAAAAAGAAATAACAATACGTTTAATTATTCATTTATATACTTTACTTAAATTTACGTTAATGGTTAACAATATAGTAATATTACAATGATATGATTTGATTTGATTTGTACTAAATCCACATGTATTTGCCGAAATAAATAAAATATATAAATTTTGTACATTTTATATGATAACATATATATATATATTTACATATCTATATAAATAAATAATATATATTTATAATAGAAAATAAATAAGATGTATGAATATATATACTTACAGATATTGTCATGCTTTTAAAGATATGTTATAATATTTTCCCATAAATTTGTATTAATTATTATGAGCAAATTAAAATAAATATATAAAATTGTTAAAATATTATTCATATCTTGACAACACTGGTCGTATATCTATGCATTTTTTCTAAATTCAAAAATTAACTGCCGTAATAGTATTTTCAAAAGTCTTCTGACGCTACTGAGAGTGTATTATATATTATATAAGTAATTAAAAAGTAGCTAAATAGGTGAATGATGAAAGACTGGTGTATTCGTGCTTCTGTATTTTATATGAAGATTAATTGGATTTATATTGAGTATACATAAATATATATGTGAGCTATTTTAATTAAATTTCCACATTAGGATTAATACCACCTGCGCTACATATACATTTCTGTCAAAAATTGAAATTTGCTCCTGGCGTTTTAAGTAAAATATTTCAATATTAATTAATTAGTTGTATTTATGTTTAAAATCTGTTTTGCGATAACAATTATATTACAAATAACTTATCCTTTATCATAGGTTATAGACTGTTTTAATATATATAAATAATAACCATTATTATATTTATAGCAAAAGCATCACATAATGTTTGCTTTTACTTAAATTATTAGTAAATGATGAAACTGTTATATATTTCATATAGTGATTCACTTATATAGTATTTATATTTTATTTATTATTATATATATATATATAATATTTTATATTAAATTACCTATTTTACAAATACTTACCATATACTAATACATAATATGTATTTCAATATAATTGACTATCTGGAATTAAATAAATCAACTATTTAAAATAGTTTATAGGAAAACAATATGGTTATATTTATATGTTATATACTTACTTTTTAGTTTAAATAGTAAATGGTAATTATAGTAAAAAATATAAATTCATAGTATATTTTATCAAAATAATTTTAAGCAGAAATATAAGTAATTTCAATAATTAATTATATCTTAGCATAATTTGCCCTGATAGTATACGCAGCAAACTTTGATCTTTTAATCGAGATTTGCACATTTTGAAAAGTAACCAAAAAGCAATCAGTCTTATGAATTTTAATATAGCGATTGAAATTAATGCAACTCTGTAATTAAATAATTATGCAAAACTTCATACTCGATACAACTCCTATATAAACTTCTATAAACTATAATATAGAACTACGCACACTGCCTATATGAATCTACCTATTTACTTTTAATTACTTATTTATATAATACACATTATTTCTATACTTAATTCGTAAGTCTGTAAATTACCAGTCAGTTGAATAATATTCATAGCAGTAATAGCAACAACCATAGCAACAACAAAATTCGACTACATTGAATTATCTATCCAAATTGATTGAAATTAAACTAATTTTAATTCGCTGAATTCTATTTTTAGCACACTACTGGTATATTTATCGACTTGAAATACGAATATCGAATTTGAAGTACCTTCAAAGACTCTTCACTAAATGGTTATATTGTTAATACCTCCATTTTGGGACTATTTAAATATACTATACAAGTTCTTTTTACGCTTTAATTGTAATTAATAATAATTAAATCAAATATTTCTAATTTTTTTAAATTAAAGTTTAAACATATTGTTTACCAATTTTGTATATTCGTTTTAAAATTTTTATTTTCAATACAAATGAAATTAAATAATGCTTTGTTTCTCCCAACTATATGTAAGCAATATTGTTTATTTATTTATTTATTTATTTATTAATTAATTAATTTATTTATTTATTTATTTATTTATTTATTTGTTTATTTATTTATTTATTTATTTATTTATTTATTTATTTATTTATTTATTTATTTATTTATTTATTTATTTATTTAT
>JAYRBW010061502.1:0-10326 GCA_036023295.1 Invenusta paracnida | reverse complement strand
TAGAAGTTAAATCATTTCAAAATATAAATTAGTTTTTAAATGGTAGCTGTTTAAAAAATGACCGTTCTTGTGGTATTTTAATATACCTTACTGTACGTAAGTTGCGCGCATGAGCTAACAACCTACTGCCGTAGGTTTAGATTAGATCAAATGTCAGAGATAACCACGAGATTAATATTGTGTATTAATTTTATATAAGATTGTAATTATAATTTATAAGGTATAAAACTAATATAGATAGAATAATTATAGCGACAAGAGCAATTATATGTAGGCATATATTTGCCGTTACTTATTAATGATTTTTAAATAGTTCATTTGAGGTTGTTTTTTTTTACTTTTTAAATACTATCTATTATATATATATTTAATAGAAATGTTTTCTTTGGGTAATAATAATTATTGTTATTTAAGGAAAGTTATTTTCGTGATTCCCAGAAAAAAAATTATTTATCTTTAATAAGTTATTTTAGAACTGCCTAAAAGTAGAGGAATTTAATTTGACACATTTAAATTGGTATTTTTAAATTTATCAATAAATATGCATAAAAGTAGGATTGACAATTTAATGCAGTTTAACTTTAATAATTTCACAAAATATTTATTATTTTAATTCGATATTTCTATTTGAAGGCATTTCCTTATGTGTTTGATATTCATGCGGAGTCCTGCAAATCTGTGAAAATATTGCCATTACAATTCGAAGAATCAGCCGAATATGTCGTCAATAAGGCACTGGTAGATTATGTTATTGCAAAGGTAAGAGTTAGTTCTGTGATCTATATTCATTGAAATTAAGTGACTATTTGGTTTAACAGTTTTATATGAGTAGGTATTAGCGATATGCAAATATGAAAGACATAATTTGGAATACATTAATTTTACAGTAATTTATCCATTTGTTTCCATTTTAATTAAAAGTTATTTATCCCTTTTTGTTTGCTTACAGGTGTTCTCCTGTATATCGTTGGTGAATCGGTAATAGGCCCTATGTGTAAAAAGTCTATTTTACAGAAATCGACTTCAACTGTTTTATTTCTTTAACAAAATGCAAATAAAAATCCAAAATGGCCAATCGTATTGAAAAAATATGATGATTTTGATTGACAAAAAGATTTTATTTTTAAATGCTTCGGTAGTTTATAATTTAGTAAATGTGCACATAGAGCTTTTTCCCATTAATCCTTATGACATAGAGCTTATTACACTTTCTTACTATTCTTAATATTGTCTTCACTATTAGCTTTTCACCTTTGTACGAGTATTGCATAATAATAAAGAAAAATCGTTTGTAAAATAAGTACAGTTATTTATTATTATTTAATTAATAATAACATGCCAATTTAATATCGTTAGTTATAGATAATAATTTGTAAAATATCGCAAAAGTGAAAAATATGATGGACAATACTTTATAAGTAAAAGTGATAAAATAATAAAATGCAAATTTGTAAAATAACGCAATAAGAAAAAGTGATGAAAATGATGTAATACTGTAAGACATTAACTTAAATTTTGTGTGTAAGAGAGTCATAAAATACATGATAATCGGCCGGCATTATAGATTTCATGTGTAGGAGATCATTCTACTTGTTCTTTGTGATAGACAGGGGTGAGTGGTTATGTTGAAGGATTGAGTCCAATGCTTCAGCAATCTTCAAATTTCTTCTTTGAGGGAGCTCGCTCCACATCTCCTCTGAATGTCTTAATTTGAAAGAAACGGTGCTATCGGGGGGGAATACTGTAGGGCCCGTATATCTTGAACTGTCGAATCACCAACACCTTTGCCAGGTCTGATAGACTTTAAATTCGATTTTCGGTTCTCGAAGACATTGAAAAACTGATAGCCACAAATCGTAAGTTAAGTGCAGATTGTAGCAGTCCTCGCTAAGGTTTTCCGCCTTGAACGACACACAGGTATCACATTGATCTTTATGGGGAAAGTGGATAGCGATATTCTTGTCTTTAAGAAGCTGTACAAAACATTGATGAGAAACTGATTGACATTCATCTTCAGTGAGGCATCAATTGCTGTAGATAGAGTGAAATGAGCAAATGATTTGTAAGAACATCAATATTAATAGGTCTTGGAGCTACTAGACTGACAGTAGGGACTTGGGACTGTGGGCAATTGCGAGATAAAGCCGTTGGCACTACTAACTTTCTCCCTCCTGGGATCAAATGAATTAGCTTTGTTTGTAACAATTACATTAATGCCATTTGACAACCATCCATGGACAATTTTTTCACCAACAGCAAATATGGCAAGAAATAGTTTCCGGCAAACTGGGAGTGATTGATCTGCTGAGGCTTTTAGATTGTAGGTACGAGATTCAATTTTTTATGTGTTTCATTCTCTAAAACCGGTTTCCTTCTTCGTTTGATATCGCCTACTTCGACTAAAGAAAGTACATACACCTTTTTTCCTCCCACGTATTCAGTCCCTAAAATTCTTCCATTATGGTTTGGCATTGGTCATCTGAGATTTCGTCACATCGCTTTGTTTTATCAGCTTTAGCATGGAGCATATATAAGACACATTGGAACATCGAGAAGCTAGGACTCTTAATTTTCGTATAATATTTTGGGAGACAGCAGATGTTAAGGAGTTTTGTTTGTAACTTATGTACTCCACATCTGGGACTCGTTGTTCTTTCGATTTTTTCTTTTATGGTGAAATTTAGTTGTAGGATGAGAAGGCGGTGTTGCAACTGTAGTTGTAAGAGAATGCGGGGCCTTTGCAACAGGAACGGTTGGAGAAAGTGGAGGTTCTAAAAGTAAAAGCTCCAGGTCACAAAGTGACATCCACTATTTCGATACTTTGATTGTTTAATGCTCTAGCAAACTGTTATTAAGATCGTCGGTATTTCCATATCCAATTTGTTTTGCATTGTGCAGAGAAGCAGCCAGTTGACGTTTACCATATGACATTTTTCATAAATTGATTTCAAATATTAGAGTGTATCTCATTAATAACATATTATGTCATAATATGTTATTACAATTAATAAATATTAGATAGATATTAATATCTTATTAACCACAATTCAGTGTATTCAATTAGTGATCAATTAGTGTATCTCATTTATAACATTATCCACAGTAGGTACAATAGTCCAACTAAACTGGGATTTCTCAGTCATCATTTTATTTTGTTCGATAGATGTAACTTATTTAAATAGCATTCAATTAAAATGACTAAGCGGGACAATGCTTACTCTTCTGTATTGATATACATAACTTAGGTTAGCAACTAATTTTAATAGCACTTTGTTAAATAACTCAGCTGGGTAATTTTCCTCCCTCTGCACATGCGGCCTATTACTTGCAGATTTCAGATATTGCACATAGGGCTTATTACTTTTGTTTCTGTAACTATGAGAACAAATTAGATATTTAATAACTTGTTTGTTTTTATATTCAGGTACATTATTTAGCACATTTCTGCGTTAAAATTCGAAACTTTGCACATATTACCGATTCACCGATGATACATAAATTGAATAAGTGTATTTTTACTTTAAATATGTTCTCTTAATAACACTTATTCAACCGATATTTTAAATTAGATTATTAGTCACTATAATTATGAATAATTTTAAAGTTTAATGTTCAAATCTATTTAATCCTATTTATTCATCATTAAATTGTACAGGGAACCAAAGAAGAACTTGAGAAAAGTTCGGTGCAACTTTATTGCTACACCTCACCTGGACGGATAATTATTGTTTCCGATGACTCACAAAGCGATCAAGTTGGTCAGGTTAGTTAATCATATCCATGATCGCCAATGAAGTTATAGTAGGTTTGCTTCGATTGTGGAATCATTTATTATATACATAAATTACATTTCTTAATGTAATAGCACCTTTCACTTAGTGAATTTTTTTTAACAGTAAACAACCGAGTATTTTATAATTGTATCCATTATTTTCGAATTGTTAATGTTTATCGAATATCGGATCAAATACATTAAAACAATAAAGTTATGCTGCCAGTTCTATCAGGTCTAATAAAAATTTCTCGAACTTTTAAATATCATTAGAATCTCCTGTCCTGGATATATTGTTTCTCTTATGTCCATTTAATTATTTTCTATCTGTATAACATTTTGTTTCATGAAATAAAAAAAGTGAATGCGAAGATGCGTAATTGGAGCCAAAATATTGCTAATCGAATAAATATTATTAATAGTGTATCTCATTCCTGAAATTGTTTGATTGGTGTTTGACAACTTAAATATATATAAACAGAAAAGTATTAAAATACACAAATTTATGCAAATATAACAGAAGAAAAGATATAAAAAAGCTATAGAAAATGTATTATTATAATAATATTACCAGCTTTATATTATGATGATACCTACCAGTTAATGATATGTTGGTGGATAAAATGATTAAACAGTAGGTACAGACAAAACTGATAATAAAGTGAAACTGGAGTTTGTAATAGTCTGTGTAGTTAACAAATAATTTTAAATGCATATAAAGGGAATCATTTCGGGGAAACTAAACATTTCTGGAATTAGCATCTTTGAAATATAATCTTTAAGCAGCTGTTCTGTATCTTGAAATTATTTGTATTATTAAAGTATAAATGATTGACACATTTCAAGCAAATAGCCTTAAGCAGTATTTGATTTGAAAAGAATTAGTAAAACTAAAATGAGGGCAAATTTGTATAAATTTGACAGATATTTTACATAAATAGTAGTAATGAATACGGATAAATATTTTTTTACTATATTTACAATATTGTTAATTATAAAACTGCAGAAGACTTTAGTATAAAAGATAAATTTGATTTAGGGAGTGATATGCTTATTACTAAAACAGGGACTTATATTTATATTATCACGAAGGAATTGAATATATCTTTATATATGCAAAACATTATAGTTGTCAAAATATAGAATATTCTTAATGAACAAGATTTAATTTTTTCATAAATAATACATAACATGTATATTTGTGTACGGACACATAAACTTGTAATAATTCAAATAAGTAGGTAGGTATCAAGAAATATATATATAAATTAATAGGTTTCCATTGATATTCAATACATATACTAAAACGCACTAATTCACAATATATATTTATTTTAATTTCAGACGACTTCAGCGCTGGACAATATTAAGATTGATATATCTGAAAGCAAAAATTTCGTTACCTCTTTTGAAGAGCCAAAGATGGAAGTTTTATTGGAGCCATCAAATTCTCAGGTTAGTTAGATATTTAGAAATTCAAAATAAATTTAATAAAAATCACTATTAATAAGTTAAATAAACATTAATTACATGGTTTTTTGAAAAGTTAATATGTAATTTGAAAGTAAGTAATGTGAAATATTAAGAAAATATTTTGTCTGAACACTATATTGCCAATTTTCAGACATTATATCAAGATGCTAAAATAATGAATAAAAATATATTTAAAATTCTTTAGGTACCTTGGAAATATAAAATGTCATATTTATTGTATTATATTTATATTATTTCAGTTACTCATACACGGTGTTCCCAACGATTATACACGACCAATGGAGTTCAATTGTTCCATTGAGCTTGCTACCTGACTTCCTTTCCCTTTATATATCGATCCATGAATAATACATGTATCTAAGGCTGTTATACACATACACATGTACATGTTCTTAAAATGGCAGTATAAGATACATTACAGACATTACAATTACTTTATTTTATTATTGAATGAATTAAACTACTTATGTTGCTTATTAAATCCAACAAGCTGTCATTTTATAAGTACAAAATTACTTTTAGATCATTTCACATGTATCTGTGGACTAATATTTTTAAAGTTTTATTCATTCAACTTTTCGTACAAATTAGTTGTAGGTTTCCTCTTCTCTAATTTAAATTATAATAAAAGAATAATGTGATTTTACTGATAAATTCCTTCTTAGCATAATGTACCTTACTTAAAAATAGCATCTTGCTTTAAACTATAAGTCGGAACAATATACTATTGTAAGTGATCCAGAAGGGTTGTATGAAATAACCAATTTATTGTTTTATTACTATTACTACATTAAGATTTTATAAATTTTTTATATTTTAGGTTGCTTAGAAACGTATCCGTCTGTGAAAAGAATGCATAGTTTAGACATACAATAAAATTATTTTTATATTTAATTTCATAATTACATTATAGGAGCAAAAGAGATGGAAGACAAAGTTATGGTATATATAAAATGGAAGAAAACTATAAAATTTCATATAAATTATTCAAAACGTGTATAAATATAAAATCTACAATGAATGAATATTTAGGTGTTCATATAGAAATTATGTTGTTTGTTTATAAAATATCACAGTAAAACCATATTACTTAACAGTAACAGGGATACACAAAGCATTCATATTATTAACTTTATTTCTTTTTGATACTGCATTCGAAATCGATCTTTTTAGTGGAGTCCTTTGCAATGCCATGGAGTAAGATCTGTAAAATTAAAATATACTCAAAATCAATTATTCTGTATACCTAATTTAGAGATACTAGAAAAACAATCTTCATGCATACTATAATTATATGTGCATATATGTATGATGATAAACTTGCAAAGTTTCAAATATTTAAAAATTAATATTTTAACTGAGGAGTAATATAAAAAAATATCTATTATCAATATTTTATATAAATTTCACTTGTATTGTGTCGAATTTGTAATTCATATAAATAAGAAATGTCAAGGGAATTATATTAGGCGTTAATAATATATAACTAGTAATGTTATTAAATTTGTTAAGGCAAATTTTAGACGACATGGATTACATAAAAAAATTAAGTTATATGTAAATTAATGCTTATAAATTTATTATTTATAAATAATACTATAAGTACTTAATATGTAGGATTTATTTAGAATTAATGTAATAAAGTAGTAATAAATTTAGTTAGATTAATTTTAATAAAATATACACAGATTCGAATAATTGAAATAAATTTTTCAAATTGATCTTCAAATTAAGGAGCCCGTTATTATATAGACTATAGAATTTATCAATAAAATTGTATAACGTGTTGCTCTATTTTATTTAAATAAAATTGAAGAATATGTGGTAGGATTTAATGTAGTAAGAGCATATTTTAGTGTATACATCCATCCTTTAAGCATATAACATCTATTAAAGAACGGGAATTCAGCACAAGTACCTGTATTTCCGCCGGTTGGAGTAAAATTGTGGAGGTCATTTTGCCGGTGTTAAGAATCAAGTTTATGCTTTCACTGGCATCCATGTCAATTGTGATTGCCTAATAGAATGTAATGTAGCAATGCAAAGCAAGAAAACATACATACATTAAAGAACAACAATTATTACTTTCGAATATTAAAATTTATATACAGGTTTCACAAGAGTATAATTTAATTTGAAGTTTTTCTTTTTAAATAGAGCAGACACATTAAAAACTGACAATTTTTAAAACGAAATTAAAACATAATTAGTCTAAATTGTTATGACATTTTTAATGATTCATTAAGAATAATTACTATTGTAAGTATGCTTAAGAAGTTTATGCAATGTTATGAAGTTTAATTAAATTAAATGTTAAGTTATTACGCGTAAGAATACATGTCACATATATTTTAATGGAATTAATATTTTTAAAAATTACCATTTTCTTCATGACACCATATATAAATTTGAACCGTATAATAAGCTGATTATTCAATGTACTAAAGTGCTCACACTGTGGTTCTAAATTATAAAATTGTACATCGGCATGTATAGTTTTAGTAAAGTTTTATTTTATAAAAACATTAATTGTTAAAAACATTTGTTGTAACATTGTAATATACTCGATCCCACACTACTAGTGCAATAATCAGTAGTATAGAAAGTAAACTCTGAAAACGATGTATATTTAGATGTCAAACTCACACGTTTGCCTTCACTTGGACCTTGAGCGACAATGATAACACGAGGAGGAGTGGCCAATGTGAAAACACAAGCTCCGTTTGCGTTAGGCAACTCTTTCCTACTACCCTGCAAAGTAATTCATCGAGTAAATTAACATATATTCTATCAACATAGTATTAATATCAATTGTATATATAATGTACTCAGTATAGTAAGAACAGTATTAAAAATTAGTGAATAAAATGGTAACTAAGAAAGCACATTGAAAGTAAAATGAATGTTATACTAAAAGTATAAATCTAAAAAAATCAGAAAATGTTAATAAATATATTAAAATAAGTAAATAAATAAGTTTATAATAATAAAGGCTCATGATATTAAAACAAATAATCCCTTAATATTATAAAATCGTTTAATGAATTATTAAGTTTTTGGTTATAAATTTAAAAAAATTAAATTTATTGAAGTTTTTCCCAATAAATTGGAGTTCAACTGCAGTACATAATATAACATGTATAAAACTATCAATTCTTGTCTTTTCATTTGATTTAAACACAATTAAAAAACTAAATATAAAGTTTAATCGAGGTTTTCTAATATGTATTGTAGTATGTAGTCGTCGGTTTAATCAAAATCACTCGTTTTTATTTGTATTTTCTTTTTTATATAGTTACTTATATGAGATTATAATATAGTCGGGGTCAACATTACTTCTTTCTTTTATACAATTGAAAACTATATTCATACTTTTGACATGACGTAATCCGAAAGCACTTTATTGGCCACTCCATCGGATGTTTGTGAAGCATGTAAGACATCTAAGTTCACATCTGAACACGACTCAATGTTGATTCCAAAGACGTAAGGAAATGCCTGTAAGGAAGTACAGTTGGTTATAAGTTTAGTATATAGTTAATAAATACATGTTTGGTTGGAATATACGTTTATCATTGTCATGTATGCTTTTCCAGTCTTAAATCGCCAACAATTTTATTTGAATTTGTGCTACTAATATATTTGACTGTGCGTCACAAAACATATCTTTAGTAATATGCTGTACCGCCTACAAAAAATAATAAGTTTATTTGTATATTGATAAGTACTGATGCGGCCCAGTAAAACAATCGCAGAACTAAAAAAAACCCAGTTAATTCTGTAACTTGAAAAATATTTAATGTTTTTAATATGCAGAATAAAAATTTATGTTTATAGTTTTATCAAAATTTACGTAGGTATATTCGTTATGATTGAAGTATATTAACTATCTTTTGATTTTAAAGTTTTATATATTATCAGAACCAAATATAAAACATATTGAGAAATCATGCAGATATTGTACAACAATTGGCCTTCAGCTTCGTCAAAGCTTATAATAAAAATTTGCCTTAACAAACGCTCATTGAGACATGTATAGTAACATTGGAAAAAATTGCACATTGTAAAATATATATAAATGTCTTAGTCATCCATAAGAAAGGTTTTGAGCAGCTGTTGACTCGGTAGAACACTCTAAAGAGATGTGCTACCTTATCCTTGGAATTAAAATCTTTTGAAGTCTGAAATGTATGGAGAGCTCATAGAATTTCTGCCTCCAATACTTTTTGTTCATGTCTTTCTTTTGTATTATTTTTAACAAACGAACACATAATGTTAGCAGAATTATTTCTGCCTTTAATATTTTCTTGATGCTGTTTTGTTACTCTGTGTTGTTTAATAAAGTACCTATGCTCGAGTCATCGTAATTTCGCAAATTACAAAATTAATTTCCTTTTTTTCTCCAAGCAATTCTTTAAACCGCTTGACAGTTAATACTCTTTCTAAAACCTTAAATGTTATTGTTTGCATGCCATGCTATGTATTAAATGTATTAAAAACTACCATACTTTCATAAATTAGTAATGTCTACTAATGGGAAAATTAATAAATGTGAAAGTCCATGAAATGTTTCCTCTAGATATATACAACTGTACTGTATACGTATATATTAGGACCTTACGTATAAGAGGACGTACATATAATATATCAAAAATAAAATGCAAAAAATAAACATTATGATGTCTAATATCTGTTAAATAAATTGCAATGAAATTTGGAATACATAATCATTACGGAGTAAGGCTCATATATACAAAACTAGAATTTGATAGATATCTCTGAACAATAATAGATATAAAATAGCACATATTGCACAATCCAAAAATACCGTAATGTAGCTAAAGAAAAATATAAAAAAAGTTATAGTATATTGGATTATTGCATGTTACTTGGGAAGCAGAGGTCGTAACAATTAAACACCCCACTTTTATCATCATCATCATAAATCAGTTTATTAAAAAATAATAAAACCGGAGATCTAAAATTTACAGAGTACAAAAAGAAGAATATAGTATAAAGTCTGACAGATTTAAGTTGATTAATTATGTAACAATAAGTTA
>JAYRBW010061501.1:0-10327 GCA_036023295.1 Invenusta paracnida | reverse complement strand
TGTAGTAAATAGAATGTCAAATGATATGCCTAAAAGTGTAATGTTCCATTAATGGAACATTGGTAACTAATGGGTTATCTACCACTCAACACCCCAAATAGCTATATTAGAGCCAAAATAGGGATTATTAATCACAAGTATAGAGACATGAATATGAAACTAGGACTTCTTATGCATGTTCTAAAAATACCCATAAATTAAAAAATATTATTATTGCAGAATAGAATAATGGCCATAAGAGGATTGATATTTGTAAAGATTACCTTAACTCTCTTAATATAGTCAGAGTCAGTTTGGAATTTATAGATCACAAGAACCTAATAAGGATAATAAATAATCAAGAAAAGGAACACTGGAAGCAAGAAATGGAAAACAAAGAGAGTTTACTATTATAAGAAGATAAAAAAAGAAATTAAACTAGAAACATACTAGAAAAACAATAAAGAGGAAACCATCTCAAGACAATTTCAATATAGAATGGCTATTAAACTCTTGATTTATTATAATAAAAATTGTACCTGTGGCAATCTTTTTATCTTGAAGCAGATTCTTCTAAAATGTGATCACCTAAACTATCTATATAATAAATACAATATTAATAATATTCAAAGCAATGAAGAATAAAAATTCTTCAATTAGAAAAAATAAACAACATATATATGGAAAATACTTAAATGATATTTACAATTATTTTGTTCAAAAGAAGAACTGACCAGCCCCCATCTCTCTCCCCTTTTCTTTCTCTCTCCAAACATCTTTTCTGGCATGAGATGCTTCTTTTTCTAGCTAGTATCTTCACAGAGTAGATGTTTTTCTTTTCTTTTGTTTATTCCCTTTGTTTGTTTATTCTCCTTTTTTGTTTGTTCCTCAACATTCTAGAGTACCATTTCAAAGGTTTCCTTTGTTTCATTTCATTAATAATAATAAATATTATAATTCCTTTTCATTTTCATTGACTAATAATATATTTTTATTTATGAATTATAATTTATGTCATAGAAGACTTTTATAATTTTTTACAAATACATTTTTTAGACTTCAAAATTTGAAAATATGTCTTTAATTGATCATGACTTTTCATTAATTCATCTAGGCCATTAGATTATACTGTTTGCAGTTTTACTTTTAGCTAAGCACTAAGAATTCAAAGGTGATATTTATTCTTTGTCTGACTCTTTAGTTCTCAGTATCAGTTGAATTATTTTTGCTATTCATCAGAATACTTTCACAGATAAATTGATGATCTTCAAAATCAAGATTCCCATGTTAAATTATTTTTGCTTCATTTTAATTTTTTTGAAATCCTGTTTATCAATATACTTTTAATATAAAATAAAAACAATAGATTGTGATCCATAAAATAAAAATGTACTATAAACATTTATAAAAAATCATGTATTACAAAATATAAAAAGATTAACAATTGAAATACCAAGGATAATAATGGCAATGGTGTATCCAATTTAAGATATTGCCAAATATCTGCTGATGAATGCATTTACAGAAAAGTTATCCACTCAATTATAATGTTTAATGTTTAAAACAACTTTAAAAAAATTATACAAATGTTTTTAATGATATATGTATATATAATATGCAACAAATAAATAATAATAACCAAAGACAACAATTATAATTTGCTTCATTTTGTAAATTTTAATCAAATATATTAAATTGTAACAGATATGACAGGATTTCAAAAATTAATTGAAAATTAATTTAACATTAAAATTTTAAAGATGGTTGATAAATCTACCATTATTTGTACTAAGTGCAAGTTAAAACATAATGTACAAAAAACTGTCCCATATTTTGTTTTAGTGTACTGCTCTACTTTTAGTGATGCAAAGAACTGCTTAAAAAATCATGATTAAAGTCCTAACAATCAGAGCCATAGTCAGCATTGAGGCACCTGAGGCATGTGTCTCCCTGTGCCATAGCTAGGTTTTTTTGGCTCTTTATTTTAAGGTTACACCCCTAATAAATGACTATAATATATTATTATATACATTATTATAATAATCATGAAGCCCAGAGCTAGGCTTGTGCAATTTACCTATGAGCCCTTAAACATATTTAGTCTTAGTAGGTATGTTTATCTGATAAATTCCTAAAACATCTTATTGTCTTATTTTACATTCAAAAACCTTGGTTATTATATAACTATTTAAGTGAATATTTTTTAAATTGCCAAAATTAATAAATAAAAATAATTAGGAAACCATAAATTTTGGTAAGGACCTTGTACACATTTTAAGGTTTAATAATAATTTTTTTTTAAATATGTATTAACAGAAATGAGTAGTATAGGTCTAATAGTAGTATGTTTTTACATGTTAACTGTTTTGAACATGCTGTGGATTGGATTTGTAAAGTCAGAAATGGCTGAAATTGTAATATAATGCTCATCTACTAGCTAACATTATATACACATATTGTTTTAAATTTCCTGCATACCAGAAAAAAATATGATACTCTAAAAAACCATTTTTCACATTATTTATCAAAAAATTAGCTATTTATAACAGTCTTACTTTTTTCTGTTAATTGGGAAATATTTTATACTTACATGTTTGGACTCCTATTATGATATGGATGACTGTATAAAAAATTGTGCATTTACTGATGTACAGAAAAAAATATAAACTATCTAAGGATAATTAGGATTACTCATATTTTGTTGGCTGACATGAAATACCACCAAAATGATAAATTTTAAATATGTTATAAAACCTTTAATGATAAAAATATTTTTATAAAATTTTGGATTTGGGCTATTTGGGCTATGCATATAGAGTACTATAAAATTCAGCTGATTCTAAAGATACTTGCTACACTGATTGGGTGAATCCTGCTGGAATGACCCAGTATAATAATAATAATACAAAAAGGTATTAAACTTGTTTACTATTCTCTACTTTTAACAATAAAAGTAGCATTTTTCTGCTTTGACAGTTTTATTTTTAATTTCTTTAATACATACTATTTAATATATTATTATTATAAGAGAATATAAGTTTTCTATACAAGATATGCTACTTTTATTAATAAAACTTATTTTTACCTTTTATTCAATTTTTAAGCTTAAGCTTGAATTCATGTATGATAATATTGAGTTCTACAAAACATATTTGACAACTACTTCAAATTGTTTTTGTTTGCATAGTCAAGAACTATTAACCATTCTCATATTTTTTTAATTTAAGGTTTACTTTTAATGTGCAAACAGATTATAGTGTAATTTTGAAGTAACAATATATTTGATAGAAAGTTCTTTTCACTTTATATTGAAATATATAATCTCATTGAAAAATTTTCAGTTTAGATACTATCTATTTAATTCACATTTTCCAAAAATTACAACTATTTGTAACTATAGTTTATAACTATTTCTATTTGTAACCCATATCATCATGACTTTGACTGTTTTAAACCATTGTATAATTACTATATTATAATTATATTACATATAGTATATAATTATATGCTATTACTAAATTATAATTTATCTTATATACAACATTGATAAATATAAAAAAGTAATGGTCTCCTGAAAGATTAAACATAAATGCTAGAATAAAAAATAAAATGTTTATTACTACAAAAATATATATGTACAATATAATAGTAATTATATATTAATTTGTTAATTTATTCAATTTAAATTTGTGCATTTATTTTTTTATTGTCATCTGTTTATGTATCAATTTTATTAATAAAGTAAACTTGTTAAATGTATAATTGGCTAGACATTTTATATTTTATTATTTATTTGTTTGTTTGTTTGTTTGTTTGTTTGTTTGTTTGTTTGTTTGTTTGTTTTTGAAGACATGACAAATTATAAATTTTATGTTTACATATTAACATTCTATTCTTTTGTTTTGTAGATTTTACAATCATGGGAAACCTTATTCGAGCTTTATCAAAAGGGTGTGATGATGCAGACAATAGTGTATTCGTGGATTTTGAAAGTAATAAATGTATTTTGTATAGATAATTGCTTTTATCAACATAATCAAATTTCTATGCTTTACTATATAATAGTATTGTTTCTATATTGGTTGCTTGATGCACATTTAAAACCAATGTTTTTATTTTTTCGTTTGTATCTTGTGTCTTTTTAAATTAAGTGATTCTGTTCTTAGCTTTATTATGACTTAACACGCTGGCTCATTTATGTGTTCAAACTGTGTGCAGCCATAAATGTTGGCCTTCAAAGATTTGACCCCCAAATTACCAATCACAGACATGATTTCTTTGACTGAATCAGCATATTGTACTATATAATATATTAATAAATCGAAACTTAACATAACTAACTTATTTACACAGTAGGTATAATAGTCATAGTAACAAAATATTAAAAATTAAAAATAAATAATATTTCTTATCATCTTTACAAGTATTTGTGACAAATAGCGTTAATTTTAATAAGTTTCAGGGACAGGTGCAGGATTTTTGTAAGGGCAGTGTGCTGACTGCTGGCACTTGTTTCCAGTATGGATTATTTGATAGAAAGGGCACTATTTTTAAGGCAGTCTGCTGGTACTTGTTTCCAGTACGGATTATTTGATAAAAAGGGCACTATTTTTAAACATTTTATAAGCAATACCTAAATGGGTTATAATTAAAAATTTCAAAAAATTGCATTTTATAATAACATAGACTGTAAATATATTTACTAATAGTGTAGGAAGGTAAGCATGATGCATATATGTGTGATAGGGCTAAAAGGGTTTCAATGTCTGTACACAACAATCTTAAATGTGCTTGTGAATGCATGTAAGTCCTATACTGATTGTTCATATATTTTGAAAAAGGGCACCTAGGTTCCTAAGGGGGGTGTACACCCCCCCCCCTGCCCCTAGCTTCCGCCAATGAGTTTCCATTTTGAATAGTTTGTTAGTATGACTATTATATACTGTGTATTTACAGTTTAATTTAACCCGAATATTATATTAAGTTTTGATTATGTAGTATAGTATAGTAATAGTAGTAATATAATCTGTAATATATTAATAAACAAGAAACATGTTCTAGTTAAGTACCTTGAATTCCTATAAATAGATTAATTAAGCTTCGAAAATTAATATATATATATAGTTAACTTTTAGGAACTCAAGACATCTATTTATAGAATTTTTGGCATTATTTTAAACATTATAATTTTCTACCTACTATTTGTGTAGGGGAAAGAATAGCACACACCTAGATGAGCCAACGTTTTTTGCAGATGGCCAACACAAAAAACTGCACAAACATTTTGAATAGAAGCGAAAGTGTATGTTGCAATTCACATTTACACGAACTATTCATACAGTCTATTGTAATCAAATAAATCTAGCTAAACACAGCTATGTAGATCCAGGATTTCAAGAAGGGGCCAAAAGAGACCCAGGGACTTGTACTTTGTGAGGTAACAATATCGGTTTAACAGGAATATTCCCACTTTGTTATAGTGGTATTACCAAGGACTTCCAATTTTGGCATTGGAAAATAAGTTTATTAATATCTAAATATACAACTAAAATAATTCTGTAATAGACACAAATTAAACAAGTTAATGGTCATTAAAGACCAGCTTAATACTGGTAAATGGCTTAGAGTGCAAAATACTAATCACGGACAGCTAGACTTTAAGCATAGTTTTCAATATTACTCAAAAATAATAGTTATGTCAACATGCATTCGTATCTTTTGACTGCTGGCAAACTTAGTCACAACTCTCGCAGGACTGACCATAGAGTAAATAAAGGTACACAGAATAATTTAATTCCATATATGTGCAGTGATCCATTTATAAAAGTAGATAATTTCAACTAATTTTTATATGGAGAGTTCATTTATATTTATTTTATTCGAAAAATGTTTAAACAATTTTTGGTACATACTATTACTACTGATAGTGGTCATAGTCCATGAGTTGTACACAGTCTGATCAATAAGTAATATTACTTTTTCGGTATTTAATATCAGTTATGCTGTGTAATAATTGACATCGTTTTATGCTACATCAGTACGTAGAATCAGTTAATTTTTTTTACTGAACTGATGTGGATGTCTTTGTGTGTGTGTACCTATCGGCGTTAGAGAAGACTATTTGCTGTCATCCATCACTTATCGGAGGGTGGTCTTTGTCTCACAAAGAGAAGCTGGAGAAAGATCATCCAGCTTCACAATTTGTGACAAAAAGTGTGCCGTTAAAAATGAAGAGCTTTTAAATGGTGAGGAAAATGTATGAGTCGCTAAAGGACAGTATGTCTACTACGTTATTGGGGTGCTCAACTGCCAAAGTCTATTGGTTATGTCAGTGCCTCAACTCTTATTCGAGGATAATACCATATTATGGAAAATCTCCCTCACAAGCTCGCCTCAAAAAGTTGTTAGGATTACTAGTAGCTTGTCAGTAAATTGCCAATATGTTTGTAATTTGTAATGCTTTTATTACATTATTATGTTTATGTATGTAAATATTAAAAACGCACCGCTTAATCATACGTAAGATTTTATAAAGAATACATACTCAATATATGATTTGTTACATACATTAACTTCTATATATAGTAAATCGAACTAAAATATGGTAAAACAAATTAAATATGTATTACAAAAATACTTTTAATTATAATAACAACGAAACTACTTAAACCATGATGATAGATACTTCCAAAATAAAAATAGAAATATTGCATAGATTTAATCTGATTGTGTAGCATAATATACTGAGTATATATCACCGTATTTCTTGGTTAATTTTAAATTGTAAAAGAAATAGGTAATCAAATTCCAATAAAGTTCCTCATATCCTACTGAGCCCTTTTCTTCTTGGCTTCTTCCAACAGTAAGGTCCAGAGAGATGGAATTATACTATACCTATATGACTAGAGCGGCAGTAGTCAATAGCTGACGTGTTAACAAAATGGACTTCTGGACTATATGTTAAAGGCAGCAAACATAGAATTCAGTTTCTTATGTTATTTTGTGCAAAATCATATCATTTTGTTTGCAGATAGTATAACATTATGTTTGAAAGTTTTTAAAGGAGCCAACCTTATTTTTATTTAGTTTTTCACGGCGATTCTAACAATATAAATTTCGTTCTTCACAAACATATAGTTAACTGTCTATTTTACTCTAAAAGTGAGCTATTTATAACTTGTTAGGTAGGAAAATATATTTTCCTGCCAACCAAACGAGGTTCCATATTGTTGGCGCTATTTATTGTTTGCTTCCACACTAGTCCAATAGGTATAGTATAATTCCATCTCTCTGATAAGGTCCTCCTGGATGTATGTCTCATAGCACCTGTAGATGTTAGTGTTTAAGTTTAAAGAGAATAATTTGTAGTGCTGCCTGATGGCCCCAGCACTAAAGAGGAGGGGTGGGGCCAGAAACGCTGGATCCGCCCATGTATACCGACCTTATACTAAAATTTGATATTATTTTAAATTAAAACTAAAAACAAGATATTAACATTCAATAAGTCTAATTCATTTCTGTTTTATGACACTGTTTGACATTTTTTGTTGCTTTGTTAACTTTTCTGTGCATATTTTTTTATATATTCTTATATCTTATTCGAGAAATTAAGGCAGCATATAAGTAATGTTGATTTGAGTAACATTTTTTCTTATTGACTCAATACAGTTTAATTTATATGTTGTCTCTTGTCTATCTGATATTTTTAAAATAATAATTGTGATTTTATTTAATTCAGATTGCCAGCCATCTCCGGAAGAACAGGATCTTTGGAATGTGGTAGATGAAAAATTGCGCCGTTCTGAAAATATCCTTGACCTCCTTCGCAATTACAATGGAGCAACTGTAGACATAAGGGAGGCAATCTCCAATTACAGCGATCAAGATCGACAGCAACGAGCTTGGGACGGTGTACTGCCACTGGTGGCTAAACTAAAACAGTGCTATGATTTTGCACTCGAAATAGGTATTAAATAATATTAATCTACTTACACCAATGTACATTTTTGTGTTTTTTGTTGTTAATGTTTCAGCTTAAAACTAATTACGATTACCTACTCAATTCCTTTTAGAAAGGTTTTACTAGTTTTGAATATTCTTAGAACATTTTAATATTTTGCAATGACATATTTAAGGCATCGCATTTTAAATCTAAAACATCCTTTTCGTTTGTTTATTTTTCTGAACTAGATTACTAAGTAACCTTGTTATGATAGTTACTACACTTTAAAATGGAAAGTTATCAAGTCTATATAAAATCCGTTTTACACTTAGTTCTTTCATTTAATATTTAAGTACTTTTTGTTTGAGTAGCACAACTACACTTTTTGTTGGTACTACAAGTACATTATTTTTGTTTTGTGTTACTCTCTTTATCTCTAATTGGATTATTTTATTCTGCAGGCTTAGGTTTATGGTTTCGGATTAATTATTAATATTTTAAATCTTTGTTTTTCAATGTTTTATTTTTACATGACAACTATATTTCATATAAGGGATCTACCTATTAATATTATAAAAATAGCCCTTGGATTATTATTTTTGGAATATTTTAATTTTTAGGTGAAACTGTTCCTAAGCTTTTGTCAGCCCTCTGCTCAAATGAAATGACAGTAAATGAACATCTGGAGAAGCAGCAGGCACTTTTTAAGCAATTTGCACAAATCCTTGATTTTGTCCTCAAATTTGATGACTTGAAAGTAAGTAACATTTAATAAAAGAAAAATAATTAATCAATCGATTTAAAAGCTGCATAATTTCATTAAATTCATAAATATTATATGCATGTAAGTTGATTATGTAATGTGAATGTTCATGCGTTTGAATAATCACTTTTATAATATATTTATTTATCACTGTAAATATATGTATGCGGCTCCTATCATCCAAATAGCTACATAACATTTGTGTTAGTTTATTATATACAATACAATAACTTATTCCAATAGCATTGATGTATTTTTTGGTAAATTGTTTTTTAATACTTAGTTGAACGTACACTAGGGAAATTTCAATTGTTCAGAAATATATAAATCTATATTTCAAATTTCAACGTACTATGCTAGCTTGTAATTTAGATGTCATAATATATATTTTGTTTTGTAAATATTTTTTATGATCGTACTATTATAAGTATTACTTACTTTGTTTATTAACTGAAATCTGATAAAATACTTTATAAACATAATTTTTCATTTTTAACCGAGATTACATTTATATTATGGCTTATTCCAATTTTTTTTTCTCTTTTATTAGTTGATAAGATTACATATTTTTAATCCATAATTCTACATTGTCTGTTTTGCAAACCTTTCACTAGGAAGTTTACGTGCCTAATGCCAAAGACAATTGTTGTTATTCATGCTCAATACTTTTTTTTCTAAAAGAATAGAAGGTCATGACATTAATATTATCTGTTTTTTTATTCCTTGATTATTGCTTATCTGTAAAATCGTTTATCTATATTTCGATTTCTGTTTGGAACTTTTCAAACTTACTATGTAGCATTTTATAATGTATTGTATGTTGGAACTACTATTTAAATACAAAATAAAACATCGTATTAATTAATGGACCAATTAAGAGCTCAATTTACAATTTTGTTAATTTTCTAGACATATAATACGAGTATATTTAAATATATTCTGAGATTAAATATACCTATTCTCCATAACAACTACATCAATAGCAGAGGCTTATGTTTACAATCTTATTATTGACCAAGGTAATACTTTTCAAATTTTTCATTTTGTTTTAATGTGTTATACTATTATTTAACATGTTTGTTTAGTAAAAGTTTGTCATACCATCTATGTATTGCAAATATGTTTTAATGTTAATGACGAGTCTAAAATAATAAAATATTTTTTTGTATTCGATTTACTATATAATTAGTTTTTGTTACATGTATTATATAGATATAATTTATAAAAATCTTGTTGACTGTAATGTGATAAAGTTTTATTGGTAATTTAAGTTAATAGTGCTTATATGGGTAGCATCTTAATATTGAGCAAAAGATCTTTTCAAAATTATTTCTTAGGCTTTATATACGATTTTATATACAAATTTACATCATATATTTTATATATATTTTATACAACATTACAATTCTGTTATTTAGTTGTAATTCGTAATTATATTTTTCATTGCAGATGGTTAAACCTTCAATTCAGAACGACTTTAGTTTTTACAGAAGGTCTTGCAGTCGGCGAAGAAATGATCCCACTAGTTTGGTGAATTAAATTATTTTATTATATGTATAATGCATGCAACCATAGAGTAATTATACAAAGAGTGTTCACTCTTTTAAATTCTGCATGCAGTTCAATACTACTATTTACCTACG
>JAYRBW010061500.1:0-10327 GCA_036023295.1 Invenusta paracnida | reverse complement strand
TATCTGGGACATTTCCAATATATGTTGAAAATTTCATCAAAATCGATTAAAGTTTAGGGTATGTTATTGGGTCTGAAGAAGAAGAACAACAATGACGAAAAAAATCAATGTTTGCACCTTGATATCTTGGGTTCTATAATAGTTAGGAAGTTTAAAATTAACTCACTGATACATTTTAGGCAGCGCTCTATGATAGAAGTTAAATTATTTCAAAATATAAATTAATTTTTAAATGGTAGCTGTTTAAAAATGACCATTCTTGTGGTATTCTAATATATCTTCTGTACATAGGTTGCTTGCATGAGCTAACAACCTACTACCATAGGTTTAGATATCCAGTAACCCTATATTTCATATTATAAAGGCAGAGATGGCCGGTTGGTGGTCTTCAGCTATTTCTTGCACATCACAAATGAACAATATATACCAATAATGTTTAAAGGTGAGGACTTGTACATAACAATAGCAGCTGCCATATGAAAAATAGGGTTACTGGATGTTGTAACCCTGTAACCCTTAATATGGCTTATGTTGTAAAATAAGTATTGTTAATTACATGAATTATTCCTCTATTAAGGCCCTTTAGTGAGCTGATAGTTATTAAGGATGCAATACTATTGTGCACGATTTTGGAATTTGTTTGATTCTAGAATTGTGCTGTGCATTTTCAGAATTCCTAAAATGTGCAACTTTATTTGAATAATTTCATAGTATGTATATTGGTATAAAAATACAACATAAAGGTTCTATTTTGATTCTAATTTCTCATGAAGTACAAATTAGCTTTATTAAAGCCAAATGGAACATAAAAATAAATATAATTAATGATTAAAAGAAAGCTAATTCTGAAAATGTGCTGAGCATTATTGAAATTATTCTTGTATAAGATTATATGTAAATTTTGCTATATAGTCAGCAATGAAACAATAATTAGTAAGTTAAGTGAACTGCAATTGTTTCAACTCAAGTAGGCGAAGCATTATGAGGATTGAATAATTCCTCTCACTGTTTCAATATAGTAGAATTGAAGCATACTTTTATATTATTCTCATATAGCACACCTGAGCGATCACCTGAGCCAAATTCTTATTAGCCAATCAAAATATTCTAAAGCAGTATGTATGTTCATCACTCTTCTTGCTCCTGTCAATAGGTTTTCAATCCATATTTTACTATCATTTGCACAATGGTATTGAAACTAAAACAGGTGATATGAATAATTGTATATGAGTATTTTAGTTATAGCTATTTTTAGGAATGCATTCATTTCTATTCTACAGTTTTAATCAAGGTTTGATTAGCTTGCTGGGTGAGTAAATTTCGATTTTGTATCAAACATTTATCAACCCATTGAGAAAAGGTTAATCTCAAATTGATCATTTTAAAATCTAATGTCTCATGATTAAAGAAGATTTGATTTTTAATTTAGCAGCTTGAAAGCCAGGCATCCCATTTTGAGTCCCATATAACTTTATAGTATTTCTTATCATTTGGATTAATAATATCTGTAAATATATTTGAGATATGTCTCCAACTAGTAAACATCAACTAAATAATTTGGAGCTTTGATCATGAATTTGTGTAATCATTTAAAAATAAATTGTTAACGTTTTCTGATCAATAAAAAACTAATCTCACTTTGGTTTTCAGTTTAGTATTATTTATAACAGGAGAGTGTGGAATATAAAAACTTTTTTACTAATATATGAATCACAGAAATATATATTTTTAACAAGTATGTGCTTTAATAATTGTATTATGTTTTCTAACAACATATAATATAGAGTTTTCTTCGATTATATTTTCTCTAGTTATAAATTCTTTTGCTACATAGTAATTATTATTGATCTAATCTATTTTTCTTCCATAGTTGGAACCTGATATCTACCACATATGTGTGTGATATTTTTTCTCATAAATTCATCTGATTGATATTAAATTAATTATCTGTATCTTAAATTGTTATATCTTGTTTACTTTTGTTTACTAATTTGTAAGTCCCAAGCTATTTTCAAATGTTTATATAAGTTATTTATCATGTATCGCATCTGCACAAGTGTCTATATATAAAACTGTATTCTATGTTTAAATTTTATACAGTGTGTCCCACTTCTGTTCATCTTAAATTTGTACATTGTTCCACCAGCTCATTAAATTTTAAATAAATCTCTAATATACATTTGAAAAAAGGGTAAATCCCTTCCTATGAGTATATTATGTATAGCTCTTTCCAAATTGATCGTCACCATTTATCTCCAGTTTTTTATTTGATGTATGCAGACTGACCTTTGTAGTTGTTGTATTTAATACATTTTTATTAAGAAATGATAGTTTTGATGTGGTTGTAGTTCGATTATGTTCATTTAATAGTTAAATGCGTGTACTGTCGCCTTCTAATGTTTGTAATTTGAGTTACTTTATAAAATGATAATTTATGATTGAAGTGTTAGATTGATTATATAATATATTCACTTTCATAGATTTATTATCATTACATTAACTCGAATTGTTTGTAGACTAACATATCCGTTAATTACACACTCATTATCGAACTTGCAGTATAACATTGATTTCTTATATTTTTACTATAAAATTGTGTAATAAATAATGATGAGTAATTTCATATCATTTACCCATGTTTTGCAGTATAATTATTTTTGTTATAGTTTGATTTAAAAAATTTATAAAGTATTTTAGTTTTTTAATACAAATCTTTCCATTCATTGACGTTATGTCTTTTAAAATATTGACATTAGTTAAAATATTGTTTTTCATTGTTGGGATATTATTTTATATACACTGGCTTATATGATTAGGATTATCTTGGCTTTCATAATAAATTGCTTTAATATATTATATTCTCGGCTTCTTATTTATTTCTCTTTTAGTTTCTAGATCTGTTTATATATAGAACTAAAAAATCTAGTTATTGCATAAAATTAATTTTCTATATTTTTGTATTGTAAATAGTGTTTCAGATAAGATTTCAACATATCTCTACTTCGATTCTCTTTCGTGCATTTTAATAAAGTACCTTCTTTTTATTCTGATTCTAAATTGCTGTTATTCATTATTATAAGCTATAGTATGACATCATTGCTATAAACTGAAAAATTAACCAGGGTCTTATATTTTACTGTATATCGTTTTTTTAGTTGTATTTTATTACTTTTATTTTTAATCAATCATTTATTTCCACTATATTCACTTTGGCAATGCTGGCATATAGTAACTGTCTTTTGGAGCATAATTCTTCATTACGTCTTTGACCTCTCCTGCCAAACATGACAGAATATGTAACTTCTTTATTTTATTTGGCAATTTTGATGGTAATTTAGCTTTCTGATAATGGTATTCTTCTTTTCCTACGAATATCTTAAAAACCATGCACTATATAATATTTTGCATATCATAAATTGACATGACATAATTTTTCTGTAAATTTTTTTGTTGCTTTCGTTCGGATTTCCTTTGTTGTGGTCCATGTACAAATAAAGAAAATGTTACAACTTCTCAAGTTTCATCAATCCCATGTTATATTCGTCTAATTTCACCTTATCCAGAAGTATGTGTTTTATTTATCAATCTTGTTAAATGTCCTTTATATAGAGCAACATTTTCTGTTTGTTAGGATTGATTGATTCATTGTGTTTATTAATTCTGCTCTCGATACCAAATTATATGTTTTAAAGTTTATGTCATTTTTTGTTCAGATAACAATCCATGTTAGCGTTGTGGCTTATTATTATTTTAAATATTTAAATGACATTCAAATATTCAACATTATAAAACATAAAATAACGGAATGTGAAGTTTTACGAGAACAAATTCTATCATTCGTGAATGAACAAGTTAAATTTATTTAAACCAAATAGCGGTGAACTGGATTTTAACTTGTTATAAATAATTGCATAATACATATTACATAAACTTTTAAAATGTAAAAAATTCAATACAAGCATATTCAAACTACATTTTAGTTGAACTTGAATAACTAAATACTCAACTATGTGAAATAATATCATTTACTATCGAGTTTCTGTTCTTAATTAAAAGAGTTTTTTATTGAAAAGTTCAAACTACAGGTTCTTCTTATCTAGAATGGAAATGTTATTAATAGATATGTTTCAGCAATTATAGTCCTTAAATATTTTTATTGTAAAATTTACATACCTACTCGTGGAAAATAGCTTATTTTGATATGTAATATCTGTAGGTGAAGTTATTGCACATGTAATAAAGTGGATTTCTTATCAGACATTTTAAATTTGTATTTTTGTAAATATTAAGTAAAATATTTTATTTCAAATTTATCCAAGACTACTGACTTTTGCCTGCATTTGGAGTATTCTAATACTCAAAGCTTCTGATATTGTTAGGATTGTCTAATAGATAATTTGATTAACAGCATCTATTCTAACCAACCTAGAAATGTCAGACAACCAGGAAATGGAGGAGGTAGCAGGAGAGATGGAAGTTGAAGATGAGGAAGATGAAGATGAAGAAGACCAAGATCCCGGACAACCAGGGGATGGGGGTGTGTTCCTTCCGGGTAGAGGGCGTCAACTGGCTGACAATGAGGAGTTGGTCATGGACGAGTCTGCCTATCGTCTCTATTTCCAGCTCAATGTGGAGTCCTCGAGTCTCAGTTTCGATATCCTCCGGGACACACTGGGTGATGAGAGGGGTGAGGTTTATCCGGTGACCACGCATATTGTGGCGGGCACACAAGCGGCACACAGTCACACCAACAAGCTGGTGGTTATGCGGATGTCCAATCTTACTCAGCTCAAACACAAGGTTGGTGTATTGTAAAGGGTCGGGTGTGTATCTTTCTAATATCATTAACAATTTGACCTATATAGTGAGAAAACTATACAGTTATAGACTGTAAATAGAATAATATAGTCCTCATTAGTATTCTATCAAATTAAAATACTACAATGCGTCTGACAGAAACATCATCAAATAAATTCTGAAATTCCACATTAAATACGGGAAAAGGGATTTAACTTATTTAATTAATATAATTAACAATGGGGATTATTATTTGAGTATAATAGAAAGTATTTCAAAGCATGCTCGTTGTTTTCAATTGAAATATTTAAAAAATTATCGCGCGAATATGTTTTGTATTAATCATTATAATATTGTTGAATAATGTTTCAAATTAAACTTTTTTGTGTTTTCTTATTTAATATTTTTTTCAAATTTAAATATTATTGACACTAATCAATAGCGCTTTTAAATTTTGTATTTTGATATAATTTAGCGTTTATATGAAGTGACTGAAGCATTGTTGTATTTCAAAATAGACTGTATTAAATACGTAAAATATTTGAAAATCTGTTTTTATCAAAACATCAAGTTAATAAGTTATGAACTAGGAGCTCATTTTACCTTTAATTCATTCCTAAAAATTGTGTTTCTATTATTTGACTGCATCTAGGACCCGAAGGAATCAAAGGAAGACAATGACAGTTCCTCCGACGAGGATGAAGGAGATTTAGATGACGAACCTGAGTTGGATGCAGCAGTTATTCGGCACAACGGCGTGGTAAATCGAGTTCGAACCCGGGAGTGTCGGGGTCGCTATCTAGCCGCTAGTTGGTCCGAAATGGGCCAGGTCTATTTGTGGGACTTGACCCGACCGCTCTCTGCGGTCAATGACTCGGCTGTTATGGCTGAGTACACGCGTGTTGAGGAGTCACCCGACCCCCTATTCACCTTTCGTGGGCACAGTAGTGAAGGTTTCGCTATAGATTGGTCTCCATTAGTGGAAGGGAGATTGGCCACTGGAGACTGTACTGGCAAGATCCACGTCTGGAATCCAACTGTGAGCGCACGTTTTCTTTCTATTCTCTTAATAAAATCAGAATAGTGCGTAAAAAGTAACCAGTAGTAGGGAAATTACTCCATCCCCTAGAGTATTTAATTTTTTTTTAATTGAAAATTTTATAAAATTGGTCAAAATTTTAAAGAAAACTCTAATTTTTTTAACAATTTACAAATTAAAAGAATTGTTAAAAAATGTAATCATTTTTCATTTTTACACTTCTTTTTTTAAAATTGAAGATTTAAAAAATAATATTTTCTGGAGTAATTTTCCTACTATTGTAAAATTTAACAAATTAACAAATCTGGATAATTGGAATTATCTTCTATTAGTAATTTTTCTATTAAAATAAGAGAATAAAATAAAAATGCCAGTAGTTGTATCACATGAAAAAAAATGTCAAGAAAAAAAGGAGAAGTTTTAACTGATGTAGTTTCATGTATATCCGATTTTGTTTCTAAAAACGGAAGTGTAATTTCTTAAGTTGCTAAAGGAGTTGGTTCAGTAGCTTCAGCAGCTAATAGTATTTCAGATGCTGTTAAGAAATCTAAAGTATTAAAACAACTTTAACTTATTGAAGAAATACAAAATAAACAAATAGAAGATAAATTAAAAAAAGAACAAGAAGTTCCAAATAAAATTAAAGAAAAACTTATGGGTGGTGGTTTTATAAAATGTTAATTTTATTATTAAAATAGAGCGTGACGAATCTATTTTTCAACTTCATGAACCAATTGAATATTGTTATAATAGAAAAAACAAGATAATTTTGTTGAATCCCCATCTATATCTTCTGCTCGTAATCTAAATGTAGGAGGAGTAATTACATTTCAAATTAATAATACTGCTTAGTTTATTCTTTTTTTAAATGATTTTATTAGATGTGAATTTCAAATTAGTAATCAAGCATGCAATGCTCTTCCAGCAAATACAATTACTTTAGAACATAATTTCTTTCTTAGATTATTTCAAACTATGAGATTAAGAGCAGTAATCAAATAGAAAATATATCAGAACCAGGTACTTTTGATAGTGTGTTAAAAAGTGTTTTATATCCTAAAGGTTATAATAAAATTAGTGGTTGGATTCCAGGTATTGGCGATGGTAATGTTGTTAAAGATCTTGCTCAATCAGCAGCTGCTAAAGCTGAATATGATACTTCAATTAATCGACTAAATAATAAATTAATAAACAAAGGATATGAAGATAGAAGAAATTTATATAATAGTAATGTATTAGATAGAGTAGCAGCAGCAGATCAAAGATATGGTAATACTATCGATTGGCCACTTCATCCTTGATCACAAGAAAGTAACAATTAATATTCCCTATCAATTAACTATGACAAGAAAAAATAATGATACCGAAATATTTTTTGCGTAAATAATTCCAATGCAAAATTATAAAAATAGAATTACATATTCCATAAATGACACCGTCTATTGGAGTAAAAATTAAATTACTTATAAATCTTAATAAAGATATTAAATTAATTTTTAAAAACAAAACATATATATTCTGGGGGGATGAGAGTAATTTCCCTAATACTGTTACCTCTTAGTGTATTTTTTATTTGATATTTTAAGCGCATTATACAAAAAATGCGCATAGTACAAAAGATATAATACGTAAATCAACCTTAAAAGCAGTAGCTCTGAAATGAAAAATATATGAAGAGTACAATCATTGACTGTTTTACAAATATACTTGTATTTGCTGTTAGTTTGTATTACTTTGGAGGGATAGACTTTTATATATATAAACAATTTGTACGAGTATATCATAATATAGTATTCAATTTTTTTGGGCAGCCTGAGTATTTATGCTAATTTTTTCACCTATCAGATAATTAATGTAATGCAAATAGATTATTGAATTATCGTCTTATTTATTAATTAGTTTATTGATTTGAAACTAAACGACTAACAAGGAAAATGTAAGCGTTAATGTCAAATTTGATTAGTGCAATTGTATGATATTGGTGTATTACTAATAAATGTAATCATGTACCAAAAATCCTCTATTATTTTTTATTTAATCATTATGTAACCAGTGATTGGTGTATGTGTGTTATTTAAAACAATTTTAAAAATCAAATCTTTATAAACACAACCATGGTGTACTAAATATAGGTATAATGAAACAATGTTCTTATTAATAAAACTACTTTATTTACCCATATTGTTGATGTTCTCTGATAGTACTTAAATATATTTTCACTTATTTTTATCAGTCGAGTGGATGGAATGTAGAGAAAGCGGGACTTTCCGGTCACACAGACTCTGTTGAAGACATCCAATGGTCACCCACTGAGCCCTCAGTTCTTTGTTCGTGCTCCGTAGACAAGTCTCTGCGTATTTGGGATGTGCGAGACAAACCTCAGTCAGCCTGCAAGATTACCTTGCCGAACTGTCACACTGCCGATGTAAATGTCATATCCTGGAACCGACTAGACACTTCTATTCTTCTCTCTGGCGGGGATGATTGCGTTATCAAAGTGTGGGACTTCCGACAGGTTAAGAGAGGAAGTGGAGGGACTACCTTGCCCTCACATGTCTACACGGTGGGTCGTATTTATTTCTCTTCGCTTGTTCTGGTTTATACGCCAGAATTTTGACAGTACTGTTGAATGTTAGTTTGCCATGGTAGGATATTAAAAATCGAGGGGGGGGGTGTTGAGGTATTTCTACCATACTACTATGTTCCCAGTATTTTGAGCTTCTTAGTATTCTAAAATAATATATAATTCGTTAAATACTATAATAAAGTAAATATATAAAAACTTTAAATTATAATATGTTAAAAGACACTAGTAACACAATTAACAGCAGATTACAATTTCTAACATGTTGATTAGATGCTACTTACAATTTATAATACATAGTAACAAATTTAATAACTATGTTTAAATTTAGTACATATTATCTCAAGCTTAGAAGTCACATATTCTGAATGAATTTTAATTATGACATAGTATCTAACAAAATTTACGTAAAAGAACTGGATTGTCAGCCAATTATTATATTACTATAGTTTTAAATAATGACTGTCCAATATGTTAATATATATATAGTTAGTTAAAATTTCATAAATATTGAAACTATTGTTAATTAACTATTTATAAAATACTCGTAAACAAATTTTATAAAATATTATAAATCTATTCTCTGAAATTGTTTATAAAATTCAACTGTACTATACATGATAGCTGAAATAGGTTGTTTATTAAAAACTTTTACAACAGTTACAAAAATTTACATTCGCAAAAGTTTCGAAGTTTTTGTTTTTAGAATTTTTGAGATATGCCCTTTTGGTTAATGGCATTTTTGGGAAATGCCCCTTGGCAACAGCTACGAATAGAGAAAATTGTTAAAAAGGTTAAATTAAAGTATGGGCCTAAAAATGTATATTTGGTTTAATGACATTTTTTTCTAAATTAGCATATACTGACCATTAATCACTGATGGGAATTGAACATAATGTAAATTCTAGAACATTTGAATTGAATCGCATTAAAATATTTGATATTGACTTATTTTCTTTAAACAATCATGCAACATAAAAATTATCTAGGAACTCAATTAAGATCTATATACATTAATATCTAAACCTACGACAGTAGGTTGTTAGCTCATGCAGCTCATGCGAGCAACCTACGTACAGAAGGTATATTAGAATATCACAAGAACTGTCATTTTTTAAACCGCTACCATTTAAAAATTAATTTATATTTTGAAATGATTTAACTTCTATCATTGACGAAGTTAACCCGATCAGTGGGAGACTGGGAGAAACGCCATAGTCTTTCTAGCTTACGACGTTTGCTTCTAGCAGACACTATGTCTTTATTAAACCAGGGGGCGAAAGGACAGACTGTAACAGTGTGTTTGATAAGAGGTGCATGCTTATTAACAATATTCGCAATAGTGTCATTGTAAACATTGACAATATGATTGACAGGATGGTCAGTGGATAAGAAATCTAGGTTGCATAGAATAGATGTCGAGACGTCGTTGGTAAAAGAATCGAGATCAATTGATTTCCAGCGACGATAGGTGATTGTTTTTTGGGTTGGAGGAGTTTTTGGGAAAGTAAGCTGACAGGAAACAAAGAAGTGATCACTGATGTCACAGTCGTTAACGGCGACACTATATGTTATCAGAAATTCGAGCTAACACCAGGTCAAGAGTATGACCAGATTTGTGAGTTGGATCGCTGACATATTGATGAAGGCTATGGGAGTGAATGAGGTCGTTAAAGATGCGGGTACTGTTGTTATTTGGTAAGTTCATATGAAGATTGAAATCACCTATGATAATATGGTTAACAATAATTAATAATACAGGGTGTCGAATGACCTGCAAAACCTGCAAAACCTGCAAATATCCTGCAAATTGGGTGACCCTGCAAAAGTCCTGCAAAAGTCCTGCAAAATGACTGGTTATCCTGCAAAAAATATAATGTCCCTATATAATTTTTATAGTCTATTAT
>JAYRBW010061499.1:0-10327 GCA_036023295.1 Invenusta paracnida | reverse complement strand
ACTGTCGGTCACTATACGGGCTTTCTTCCATATCTCGGTTTCGTTAAGCCATTTTATCGCGCTATTGATGGCTACCATCTCCGTTTGGTATGATGAACAGTAGCGGCCTGCTGGTACTCTTAGCTTGTGGATTGCTTCCTCGGCTTGTGTTCTTGGGTTGGTTATCACGATGCCAGCTCCTCCGTCCTTTCTGCCTTCTACTGCTGATCCGTCTGTGTATATTACCCAGTCGTACTCTGTGTTGGTTTCCATCTTGTCTTGCGCTAACGAGAGGTTTTTCTGTGTGTCCTCCGATTTTGTACCTTCTGTCTCGAATTTTACGTTTCCTTTTTGGGGCCAGGGCTTGTTAAGTTTAGGGAATTCCCATGTATTTTCCTGGCCAGTGGGTGTCATTATATTTTTCCAGTGTTTCTATGCTTTGTTCCTCCACTCTTTCTTCTTCGGTCTTTTCTTTACTTCTTGTTGTTGTTGTGCGGTATGACGTCACAGCTGCTTACGCAGCCAGAGATACGCCAATACCGCCTCGGGATTCTCCGTGAGAACCGAAAGTGGAGGAAAAGGACCCCTGAAACTTCTCGTTCTGCCGGCTGCACTAGCCGGGCATTCCTGGAGCCAGTACGTAATGTCTTCTGGAGCCATCCTGCAGTAAGAACAGGTAGGTCCGTACCCTTGATTACGCTCCGATAAGCTGCCAGAATGCACGAGTGTCCGCTTCTAAATTGGGCCAGCGTAACACTATCCCTTCTGTTCTTTGTAGGGTCCTTTGGCTGTTTCGTGTAGGTCAAGCGTAGTCTGTCGTGCTTGATCAGGCGTCTTTGATTGTCTGTCTGATTCTAGCACTAGCTGTGCTGTAAGTAATCTTATCCCGCTTTTCGTTGTTTTCAATTATTGCCGCCGCTTCCTTTGCCTCTCTATCCACCAGCTCATTCCCCTCGAGGCCGCAATAGCCAGGCACCCACTGGATGGTGGTCACACCCTTGATACCATTCAAGCTTTCTCTGAGATCTTGCAGGTCGCTATTACAGTTATCGCGGTTGTTCTTTAGCGCCATCAGCGTGGCCTTGATATCTGAGCAGATGATCACCTTGCTCTCTTCCAGATTCCTGGACATTCACTTAGTTGCCAACTTGAGCGCCTCTATCTCGGTCTCATATGAACTGGTCTATCTTCTGCCCTTGATTCTCTCGGAGTGCACCACCCTAGGAGACCTTGGGGGACCCACCGTCACCACCATAGCACTACCCCCGGAGGCTGACCCATCCGTGTAGATGATGTAGTCTGATAGGCCTCTCGCTTTTATCGTCCTGGTAGCTTCATCCTTCAGGCGCTCATTGTTCATGCCTTTACTACCCCCATCGATGAGTTCGGTTTCGATGCTCCACATGTAAAAAACCCTCTTCTACCACGGGGGTTCTGGCGGCAACAGCCGGAATTCTTCTCTCTTGCTTTTTTCGAGACCCGTAGTTCGGACCTGCTCCTCTGAGTGTGTCTCCAGCTGCTTCTGATCTTTGATCTATGGGCCACCTTGTGTTCTGTCATGGTTCTTCTTGGGTTACTTCTAGGGAGCCTTAGCGAGTTCTCCCAAGCTTGAGCCCACTTTCTTTTTATGACAGGGGCTGTCGCTTCAGTGTTGTACCTTATTCATCAAATATGTAATATAAATGATAAGTCATATTATGAGGATTGACTCTAATTATTATGTTATGTCAAAATATGTATACCGTATGGACTAAATTTAGAAAGTCATACGTTTCATACTATACAGGTTATCCACTATTACTGATGGACTGTATAGTGTTCAAGTCTAGTGGAAATTACAAGGGAAATGGTAAATAGCTATTATTTAATTTAATAATATATGTATAAATATATCATTCAAATAAATTCATAATATAAATTTCCATTCATTTTTCGTACATTATCACAGTTTTGATTCTATAAAAAATGATAAACTTTATATTGTCTCAGTTGTAAAGTTTCGGTTGTCTAAAAAGCTTGCTTAAAATAATATCATATGCTATGTCTAATATAATAATTTATTAACATTTTAATCTAATAACTTTATTAAATATACTGACTTTTTGTAATCAAAAATGACGGAAGGTATATTGCAATCATTTTATATTTTTAAACTATTATGTGTAAAATATGTATAATAAAAACAATATTTTATATTAAATCTACATATTTTTAACTATCGTTAGAAGGTTAATTAGCCTATATGTTACGAATTATTCAATTTATCATTGTAAAAAATTAATTTTTAATTGTATTTTACATCACTGATAATATATAATATAATACATTACTGTAATATAAGGAGACTGAAATATATTCAATAAATTCAATAGGAAAAGTGTAATTTTTATAAGTATACATAATCGACGATATTATTCTGAAAATCGAGTTATTTGCCTATATTGCTCTTTATTTAAAAATATATTTTACTGATATAAATAAAATTGTACATGGTTACATTATAAATAGTACATGGTTTTCTCTAGCTTAATTTGTTAACCAATTTGTTCCCCAATATATTTAGATTACCAACAATAATTTTAGAATTTAAAATATCGAAATATACTAATTATTTAAGGAACACAGAAAATATATATACTTGCATAAAGCATTTTCAAACATATCAAGTGTTATCATGATTTCTGTATATTTAACTAAAATATGCAATATTTGATTTTTCGCAAAATTTTCACTAATCTTAAAAGTAATTAATTTTTCGTAAATTTTTGTATTATACCAACATCAAAATTCTTAATACCATCCTCGAATAAATCTATTTATTTAAATCAGTCTATATTAACTTTAACAGACAAAAATAGTTTCATATTGAATCATAAGAGATTGTTCTTATAGTTACACATATTGTATCTGTTACAGATTGTATGTATAAATATTGCCGTGTTTCTTATACCTACTCATAAATTCAAACGTTTCTATTAGCTCGTTAGCTCATACATATGCACCTTTTGTCAATGGCAGTCACCCATATGACATTTTCTAAAATCACAAAATATACGACCAAGGTTGAGTCATCCTTTTTAGATCGATTTTATTTTGTTAAAACGTGCCGAGTATCGTGTCATTCAAACAAGACCAAATTACGTCTAAGGGACATGTAATGATTAATTAAATAATAAGTAAATATAAGTATATTGAGCTCTGTCATAAACTGTCAACTTAGGCATTTTCCAAATATTAAGTCTGCTTATTAGTCATGGCTATAAGGCCATTTTATCAGCATATTATCTAAAATGTAAGTAGATATTTTAGAAGTAATATGTTTACTAAACTCTTCCGATTTTTATTTATTTAATTTGCTGTCCTTTCCCGCGTCTCATTTTAGTGTAAATTATGCATTGATTTCGTCCTTCCAGCCCCTCCTTTTTGGCTGCGTGAATCGCGATGATGTATTTGCTTGGATAATTGAGGCGGGCTCCTCCTTCAACCCCGAGCTGGCTCTCTTGACCCAACTGCCTTGCTCTGCAGCCAACAAGTCCGCTAGTGGTACCAGCACACCAGAAGATACAACGGGCTTGGAGACCAGCCCTGCACACCTCTCACAACACCTGCAGAAGAAGATGTCCCTCGTAACTGTGACTGGAGTGGTCGACCACAAGCTCATTGAAAGCATCAAGTGCGCACTACACGACCTTAGCGATTCTGAATAGCGATCATAGTTATTATTCTATGATATCTTTTGTTGAGCTTTCTGTCTACTTAACGTTATTGATTTAATTGTGCTTAAAACAACAAAATTATGTGGGCAATACCCATTTGACACCAAACATTCTCTTTCATATGCGACACTCAACAGTTAAGCTGCTTATTTGCTGTTTATAATACATATTGTTATGTTTATTTTATATCAAAGTCAGTGTACTTTATCATTAAATCTGCAAAGATTGTAATTTTTTTTTGCTAACGTGGAACACAAATTTTATGCTACCATGCATGCATTTTTATTCGCTTTCAGTACAGTTGGAAAAGTCAAATTGTAAAGAAGATTGTTTTTTTATTCTTTTTTGACTAAAACCCGCTTTTTATATACAATTTGATGTTAATTTAAATTTACTTCGCCAAGATGTTATCTTTGGGGTAGTGGAGAAGTTTTATCTTTTAATTATCTCTTATGGATATATTGCTTATTATTTATCTATCATGTGCCTTATCGCTATGCTGTCTTTCCTGTATACCTATTTTAAATAAAATGGTATATATATATTTTGTTTTAATATATCAACATTCTTTGAAATATATGCTGCTTCATTCCATATATTACCAGTGCTTTTGGTATTAGTTATAAATTATTGAAGCCTGGGATATTTAACTATGCCCTGTATAAGAATTATTATACATTCATTAATGTTTTCATATTAATTTCTTTTTTATTGAAATAAAATATATTTTATTTATATTACATCCGAACTATATATTGACTTTATCATTTTTGGAAGTTTTTTGTATTTGTAAGAAGAGATGTCATTAGACAACTATACATTTATATTTAGTTTATTGTTTTATTTTTTACTTAAAAGTGAAGATCAAAATTACAATTGTTTCTGTTTTTATTTCTACTTTTTGAGTTTTGATTGTAGAGCTCTATATTGTTACCATATATAGAGTAAAAATGTTACTCCATGTTAAATACTATTTGCTATACCTGATTTTCACTCATTAAAATAAAGTTCAGACCATGTAAAATCAAACAAATTAAAATGTTATCCAAGCAATTTGAAATATGTTTAATATGGTGGACAACTAAGCATAGCTTAGTATATCAGGGACCCATTGCATTAAACAATCAGTTCTGATAATTATCTGTTAAATATGGATAACTATCAATGTGACATTTTAATAAGCAATCTATAAGACTGATAATATTAAGAGATTTAGTGATATTTATTCTATAAAAAGTTTGTGACAATTTTAAATTATTGAGCTTCGTGAAATATTGAACAGTTAAAAACTTCGAATTCTATCAGTGTATGTGATTAAACACGATTTATATAATTTTTATTTATTAACATTACTAAATCCATTATTACATTGCAATTTGATTGTTTATTGCGTCCATATCAATTGAAGACATCATCATCAAAAGAACAATTAGCTTGAGAGCTCTAATCGCTTAATGGTATGGAAAGCAGGCTTATCTTTAACCATTAGAAAATTAGGCTAGAGTAAAATTAAAATCTCATTGTTGGTATCAAAGTAAGCGCTAAGGAACAAAATAAGCCTAAATTGAACTTTTATAAAGGTTTCTATAGATACTTTTTTGAAAGGGTCAATTTATATGAATTTTTACTTATAATTATTTTTATCAAAATAAAGATGAAAGCCACACAACAAGCTCATCTAAAACCAAAATTTGAAATAATGTTTATGATACGTAGTTCAGCCATTAAAATATGGGTATATAAAAGACGCCTATTTGCCTGCTGTTAAAAAGGCATATATAGCAAGAAGTATTATCTAATAATATTAAGATTAAAAATTCATGGCAATGTATAAATTGCGTCATTTTATTGTTACATTCAGCATATTATTTAACCAATAACTGTATTTATGTGAGAATCATTGTTTTTGTAAAATGAGTCATTGCCAAGAATTTTTTGGGATTTTTTGTTTTCTAAAACATTGTAATAATCTTGGTCCCTTTTATATCAATTTCTTCTATGGCTGTACTACATATAATATTAACTTTTTGCTTTTAAAGAGCTTGTTTGTTGACTTTCTTTTTGGTGACGCTATCGCTTTTAGATTAATTTCCTTTACCGTATGTATGACTTATACCCGATTTTGTGGAATTTATAATTCAAATTTTAGCGTAAACATTTTATTATATAAATTCAAGCACTTTATCAAAATAAAAAACTTCAAGATATTTTTCCATATCAACATTTTGCGCTTTACTCTGAAATTGTTACAGTTTGGCTTAATTGCACAACTTTCTTTCAATTATGTAGTTTACTATTAATTATGTAGTCCTTTTTTGCGATATACTCTTTTGTAACATATTGTTGGTAAGACTGCTTTTTTAATGCATTTCTGAAGTATACTACATTCATCTACATTTATTCAATCAATGTTAAAAAAATTAAATCTTAAAAATAAAATAACAACCTTAGTTCTATTTTCATATTATAAATTATTACTTTTCATGTTATTCTGTAATCCACAAAAGGTCCTCTTTCAACAGAAATGTCTTATAATATCTATAATTATTATTTAAAGATGATCTTCCTCATCCCGGTTCTTATCGACAGGAGCTTGTACTTTGGTAACATATTTGGCAAAATCGGATAATTTGATATCAACTTTCTCAATATCCTGTTCTTCCATATGTCTGAATATTACTAAAATATACTAAATTTGCTTCTGCTAACTTCAGTAACATCTGCTGGCTTTGAAAGTGTTAATTCTACGCATAGTAAAATATTCGTTCCGTAGCACAATGGGATAAGATCGTTTTAATGCATAATTAGTATTAATGTACATTCCCAAAGCTATTGTAATCAATACAGATACAGTTATAGACATATTTGCAAGAAAACATCCACGAAGAATGCTTTTCATAAATCCTTATCGGACTAAAATATTTATTGTATTTAATTTGTACATAAATATGCACGGAATAATCTAAATATCATATAACCATATTATGAGAATTTCATTAATTATGGTGCCTTACATGCCTATTATATGTACATATTGAATTTTGCAGCACATTATTGCACATGATAGCACCTTTTTAATGAAATAGCACATTCAATACTGTTATGCAATTTTCAAATTACCTCACTTCATAAAAGTATAATGTTTTTATTCAAATATTTACACACATACATATATACCTAATCGTGTACATATAGCCACATCCAAAAAGATTTGTTATAATTGAAGTCTTTGTTGACCACACATTTATATAAATTGATTTAATAATCTATAATTATATATTGAATATGTACCTATTATATGTAGTTCGAAAAAAAAGTGTTTGAATAATTACGTATAATATATCATTTAAATTTCCATAGTTTGGTTTTTATTATTCTGCTATTTTTATATTCAGACTATAAATTGTAATGCCTCCAAAGACATGTACTTCCTATATAAATATTATTGTTTAATATTTTTTCATCAATTAATCTATTTAAAACTTAATATGTAATTATATATATGTCTATAATTACCTATCTACAAAAATAATTATAATATGATTTTTATAATTTTAATATTTGTGCCCTTTTGATGCTTCGTGGTGAAATTTCTGGATCCACGCCTGAATTGTATCAATTATTTTAAAGTAAGGTATCCGAAATATATATATAGAAAAACAAAAATATTCAATATGTTCTCATTTTTCATACTCGTTTTATGTAAACATAATATGAAAGTATATTTTTCGTCATCAACTACTCGTTTTTTGTTTTTTATTTAATCAATTTGGGAGATTAATAATGTGAATTTTTTTTTCGATACGCTATGCTATTTTTTACAATGCGCTATGTATACGTGATTTACTATACCTTATAGAATAACTTTATTTACTCTATGCCATAGAAATATAAGAGATCTCTATGCTCTATGCTATACTTAATCATTACCTATGTTAAATATGTAATATAATATATGTATATCAATCGATTATATAATTGTCCTGACATTTCTGATAATAGATTTCATAGAGTATTTGAAAGAGTATTTATTATTACTCAATAATTGATTTATTATTCATTTGAAATGCATCATCCGTTCATCTCCGCCTTTAAGAAGAAAATAAGTAATTCTTACAATTTTGTCGTCTAAATTAAACCAATAAGTGAGCCACGCTTCAGGATTGGCTAATACCCCCTGCTGCAAGCAATACTCAAACAGCCAGTAAATAACAAGGAGTGTCCTCCGCTCATCCCACTCTGAGAGCGATTAGGTAACGACCATTACGTATTCGTGAACATCTACCCTGCACAAAAATAAGGACAAGTTATTGTCGCTAAGCTCAACTTCGGCAACACGTAAACTTAGACCTTAGTCTAGAGCGAAGGTTAATCCGTATTCTGTGAATTATAAGTAGACATGTCACGGAACTTTCCTTTTGATACTCAGCGACAAGCCGCGCTAGCGGCCCGCTATCGAATTGAGAGCGAAGCTCAGCTGCGCCATTATATTAAGACGAAGAACTCAGGAAAGGATCCCGCGGCTTCAGAGTCCAGACAGATGGAAGTCTACAAACGACGTCTAGGCGCGCCTACTATCACAGACCAAATGAAGGAGTTGGCGGCGAAAGGGAAGATGAAAAACTATCCCCGATGCATTCGGAACTTTGACGATGAGATTCTAGGCAGACTCAAGTTGAACGACATCAAGGACTTCAAGGAAATGCGACCACCATCTCCGCCAACCAAGGCTTTGTTATATGATGGTTTCTCCAAAGAAGGAAAAGGACGGTAAGTAACAGTGTTATTAGACTATGATACAATTATTCCTTGTGTATAAATTTTACGACACATTCGCTGTCCAAAGTTTATATAAATTATCCGAAAAAATATAATATACAAAAGTGTATATAATATAGATACTTCAAGAATAATATGAGCATTACATACTACACGTTCTTTGCGGGCTTTTAATCCTACAAACATTATTAAAATCGATTAATTATCTAAGTGCCTCAAAATTACTTGAAGTTGAAAAAATCTTGAATTTCTGGTACTTAATATTGATAAGACTCTTTTGTAGATCCTTATCAATATTCATAATTTTAAAAGTTTTTAAATAATATTTGGTAAAAATAATTTTGAGCAATTAAAAAAAATCGTTTACTTGCCGCCATACCGTACCGTGATTGTATCAGCATTTAAACAATTTGTTTAACCAACTCATTATCAGTATCAAGATGAGACAAAGCGAATAAGTCAATGGTTTTCCTTAACTACATAAGCTATATTAGTAATATTGTAACAAATAATTTTGAATATTACTCTCATAAAATTATTTCCTTTGCTAATGCGTAAAAAATACTTTTCGAAAAATATATTTTTTAATCGTTATAAACAGAATAAACTGTATATAAATCGTACTAAAAAATGTAGAGCAATAATATTGTAGTAGTGTAATGTAATAATGTAAAGATAACAATTATATATATGAAACAATTTGTTTTGCGTTACTCTTTTATGTTTTAGATTGAATACTATTTATATATAAATGGTTAACTATAATTGTATATATATGTATTAAACAATATTGTAATAATTAAGAAATAATATATTTTGCAACAATTAATAATATATATATATTGTGACACAGCCTGTTAAGATTTAAATTTTAATAATTTTAACATACAATTTCCCTTTGAGAATAATGTATGATAATATTTTATATATATACAATCATATTGTATTTACAAGAAACGAACAAAAACAATTTTATTTGCCGTAATTATTGGTTTTCAGAGTTTGCTCGAAAGGGAGTATGCGGTATATATATTATGCAATTTTATAGGTATACGTCATATTGGCAGTAATTACTTGTCCTTTTATTCGACACTGTCTGTCCATTTTCTTGATATCTATTTTTATTTCGGCGGCATTAATTTACATCATCAAAGCTGTATATGTACCCATTGCTATAATATATATATTATTCGTATTATACGCAAGCGGTAAAACTTACCACATACAATTTTACCATCGTAATAGATTTAAATAGCTTTTGTCCAAATTATAAAAAGGCATTAAAAGATCATACCATATATTAAACTTGCATATATATATTCATTCAAAATGTAATCTTTTGAAAAGCAACATTAGTTGTTGTTATAATTTATGGTTGAACATGTGGGTATTTATAAAAAAAATAGTATAATATAATTTGTTATTTTTAAATAAAAATGTTCATGTTTGAAAAAATTATTTAGCAACCTCGTAAAATGTTTGTGACATTGAGCTAAATAAATTAAATCTTCAATAAATTTTAACTAATATATCATATACTCTTATAATTTTATAAATGTATAGATTACAGTTGTTAAAATTTATATTTGCTATAATTTAACTAATGAATGCAAATGTTCGTGTGTTCATATTAAATCTTGCATTTTTTACCTTAATTATTAAGTTGACAAGATTTTTTAAATTTGTAGAAAAAATAAAGTAAACTGACTATCACTAAATCATTTAAGATTATAGTTGACTAGCTGGGTTTACCCGCGCTTCGCTGCGGTAATAAAAGCATTAGATTACAATTCAAGTTGATGTTGGTACAAATAAGTTTGTAGCCACGTCAAGTACTTAGAGTATATCTCTTC
>JAYRBW010061498.1:0-30717 GCA_036023295.1 Invenusta paracnida | reverse complement strand
TATGTTGACATATTTACATTTATGTTCAACATATTAAGAAATATGTACGTTTTTTTTATTGTTTTTCGTTTTGACCCCCTTCGTCCGCCATACTATTATACTGTTGAAATGATTGTACTAACTAGTTGTAAATATCCATAAACGAACTATAGTTCCTAATAACAATAGTAATAGTAATAATAATAAACACTACACGAGTATTTTGTGAAATTAGTGTCAGTATTTATTTATCATTAATAGAAGTTTACTTTAAACCTAAATTTCACCCCAATAAAATTGTAAATATGAATTATATAATTTATACAGTCAAGTGTAAACAATACTATAATTAGCCTACAGGTATATGTATAATAAGTATAAATTATTTATACAAATAATCAGATTGCACACTGGACTAAGCCGGAAGTGCAATATTGTTAAGCGTGTTTGCCAAAATTATCAACACATTCGAGTAATAGAACAAGATGTCGCATTGATTATTATTTAACGAGCTATCTATATTAGTATGTAAACAATTAAGACTCTATAACAGACTACTGATAATAAAATTTATGAAATAATACAATAATAATTATATAATAATAACATGCAAATAACATTAATATAGCTTCTAAAATATCAATATACCGTTCCAAGATGCGGTCAAACGCTAAATTTTATACTTAAAGAACAACATTTTTCGTATTATACATATAATATTATGTATTATGAAAACGAGAAGTAAAAATTCATTTAATCATTTTAACTCTGGACATAAAAGGAAATGAAGGATTATATTAAAAAACGTTCAACATAAAAATCCCCAATAAGTTAGATAAGAAAATACATATGACGAATTATTTTTACAGTATATAAAAGTAAATTATTTCTAAGAATCAGTTTTACTTTAATAAAACTTTTTTTAAATTTTACTTTTCCTGAATCATAAAAGTAAAAAGATTATTTTAGTTACGCTATATCAAAGGTGGTGACAGAGAACAATATACGATTATGTATTTAATTATTCACAACTTATATTTTACTAAATCAGACATCAATTCACTTAAAATCTTTCAGAAATATATAGAAATGGAGAAAGATAAAGGAATATAATCTAAAAACAAATAGAAATAGCTAATAGGATACTTAGTGAATATATGATTGTATAGATGTATATACAATCTATGACTATAGTTCAAGAAGTTTTCAAAAGTTAGTTATAAAAAAACTATTACTACTGAGTTTTCTACAAGCAAGTGTGCTAACAAGAACTATTATACATTACTTTTATCAAATACAATATTTTATTTCGAGAAATAAGAAGAGATTAGTGAGCAGAAAAATATTCCGAATAGCTGGTTACATAATTTATTAATATTATCAAAGTTAGTACAAAAAATGGTTTCAAAGTCGTTGCTTGAGGCGTACAATATAGAAGTTATTCGAAGAGAATTACTCAAGTTCTGTTATCATATTAACGTCTACAAAGCACCTTTTTTCTCATAACGCTAGTCTCGAATGTGTTTACTATTTAAAAGAAGCCTGCAAGCCAATATAAGCATGAAATGCATGCCATTGTGAACCGCCACTAAACAAAGATCCCTGTTATATTATTTTTCAAAGATTAATAATAACAGTCATGACAGATACATACTACTTATAGTAAACAAACTATAATTTGCAGACAGAGATAGCAAGTTAGTTTACTGATCGTACGCCGCTTGCACGCACACAAGTAATATACCTATGGAATTAGCAGAAAATATGCCTGCGACTTGAGTGATGAAAGTAGACATAGTACCTATAATGCAACCACGGGTCGATCACGTTACCTTATAATATGAGCTGAAAATCGGAGTGATAATTACAAATTACTCACACGTATACCAATCATATGTCATAAGTAATTTTACCTATTCAGTACCAGCTCTTTAAGGTTACAGACATTATAAATAATGAAATACATATTAAGTAGCTTTCAAAATTTAGGACTTACTATTGAAAGATAGAATGTTAGAACGGTTAATTTGTGGATTAAATGACATTATCTATCTTTTTTGTAGAATCAGAATAATAATATGTAGGTATAGGGGCTAAATCTAGGGTGGTTATCTATTGCACTGTTATATAATAATAAGTTACACGATTATTAAGAATTTAAAATAACAAAATATGAAAATATTTTATTATAATCAAAAGCAATAAAGATGAAGCAAGTTTTTGTTGATCATAAGCGTATACAATAAAACTCACAATACCTTATTTTTGTTTTAAACAGTTTTTTTCACAATTTGTAATATTTGATGTACATCGCGTGACAAAGCATTCTACGATTAATAATCCGAGAATCAATAAGTAAATATATATCACGTAGGAGATAATAAAGGCACATGTAAAATACTTGGTTCATTTCGACCTTTACTCTAATATGCGCATCATTATCGCAGATCATATTATCAACTAAGCTTGAAAGTCTACTAAAATACCACCCGTATACACGCAAACAACTACAAAAGTCGGAATATATAAAAAAAAATATTGATTATAATTTAATTTTATACTTATTAAATGAATGTTTACGATTAATACTACAATATTGATAATCTATATAATATACAATGGAATCGTGCAACAGAACGCAGTCAAAATAACCGAAAAGGACTATTTTACTGTTTAAGAATATAATCGTGATGTAAAACTCATATACAAAAATTGTAGTTTTGAAATATGTAAAACAGCTGTAGAGATTATCACGAGTTACCCACATAGACAGACTAACCTCCTTACAGAGTAATTGTGCCTCCCTGGACATCGGTCAATCGCCTTATTTCTAGTGATGAAGGGTATACTTCTTATAGTTATAGTTAGTGCATATTATCAGTAAGTTATAAGCAAGTAAGTATACCTACCTGAAAACTGGAATTTGCACACACGCTATAGAAAAGTATACTATTAACTCAAAGCGGTTATAAAAACAAAACACAATAATTTCTTTAGACATTTGTAAGCTGTTGGTTAAATTAAAAAAATTCATTAAATAGGCGAAGTGAAAGCTGTTTTTGAAACTGATAGTCCGTGGGCTAGGAGCCAAAAAATGGTTGCCGGTATCCCAAAAAGGGAGGAAGAGTTTGACACATAGTTAGAAAACTTTGCATGTCTAGATTTAAACAAATATGATAGACATCACCATTTAGCTGGTAGCCGGAATAAATTATTGCATTTCTTAACTTACCATCTTAAAGAATACGAAGATTTTCTGTGTTTTTTACATAATTTTCATGAAATTGCACATGTTTAAGAAAAAATATGCAATAACTATTATTTATAATAAAATGTTGCATATTATATTGTTTATCTAGGTTTTTACTATATATTACAAGCAAAATTAGAAATATAAATGTGATAATAACTTTTCAGTTACATATGAATAGCAGTTTCCAAACCTATTTTAAGCTTATTTTAACAAAAAAAATGGTTTTGGAACTATCTTAAACTATTTCTGGTTACTAAATAATTTAGTCAATGCATTTTAAATGCTTGTAATATGAAGAAAATCACATAGGTAAACAATATGATATGCAACATTTAATTGTGAATAATAGTTAAAACACTTTCTTAGGTAAAAATTGGGTAAAAAATACAGAAAATGTTACTATTTTTTAATATGAGAAATCAGAATCTACAAGTTAAAAGTTTACCTTTGTGTAAAAACATGCACTTAATTAGATGAAATACTAAATACATATACATTTACAGACAAAGAAGATTAATTGAACGCTTTCTGTAGAGTTTATCAATGGGCTAGAGTTGCCTACATAGTTAATCCTGTTATATAATGAATTTTCCTTATTTTACAGGAAATTGAGATAATTATGTAAGTTTTCATATCCTTGTGTGGAGAAAACGAAAATTGTTATTTTGGTTGTATTTATGAAAGACACAGTAAACGATAAAATGCAAAAAACATAACACTAGGTTAATTACTTTTCAATAATATTAAATTATCGTTTAATTAGGGAAAATCACACATCAACATTTGTGCCCGGCTCTACTGTGGGAGGAAATAATTATTATAGAATTAACGAAATTTGGGCTGTTATATAAAAATATTAAACTAAAAGAACTACACGGATATATCTTGTATTTTGTAAAATTAAATAAAATGAGTTTAAATGACTAGAAAAGATATAAACCATAGAGTAATGATTATACAAAGAGTTCAATCTTATCGATTTCATATATACATCGCGCTGTAAATCGTCGTATATAAAAAATCGTTTTATTTTAATAAATTTGATGTAAATGCGTAGGGAAAAAGTAGTATTAAATATTTTGATTAAATTAATTTTAAGCACAAATATATATATTCATACAATTTTAACATATGTAAGTTGTTTTATGTTTATAATAAATAATTTATTGCCTGTATATCTCAAATTATTTTACTACATACACGATTTAATTGCTCTGAGTTCTTAAAACTATATTTTGCATAAGCTTTCAAGTAGGTAAATAGTAGTATTGAACTGCATGCAGAATTTAAAAGAGTGAACACTCTTTGTATAATTATTCTATGGTTTCTATAATCTAAGAATGCATCGCATGATAAGAATATGTACTCACGGGTATCTCATAAGTATTTAATATTTTTAGACTTCAAATATTAAACTGACAATGAAATACAAATAACTATATAAAGAAAGAATCTATATGTATTCCCATTCAAAGATGTTATAAATACACAAGTTGATTCAAACAGAGGAAATAAAATTTTGAAAATAGATTTATAAAATAGTCCAAAATGACAGAACAGAGGAAATAGTTTCCACCAGTAAATTAATGAAAGTGAAGTCTGCCCACAACCTCTGAGCAATAAATTGTTCAAACTGAAACTTCGGATTATATCTGTAAAACTGTACAATGATAGAACTTACTCATAATCCTTCGAAGCCAGACTCTGGGTTGTAGAACGAGATTTTCATACTTGACAGGCATACAGACTTTAGTGCCAAGATCTAAACAGTCATTGTACATGTGACGGACTGATTTTTCCCAGCTTTTGATACTGTCTGCCGGTTTCATCCATTTTACGCCAGATATGCTAACACGTCGTCTATAAGAAACAGCCAAGAACATATTCACGTAACAACAATGCATTTCATCTACATAATGTATGACGTAGTTAGTGGAGAATATATTTGAATAAAGTATGTATTGCAAAAATGGTTAATTCTCGACCAAAAACGCAAAAAATTTTAATTAGTTGTGTCATCAAAAGTATAAATAAATCGAGAAAGCTGTGTATTGAAGTAAAGTAATTCCTAAAATAAAACTAAAAAAAGTCTTGTCCTCTCATTGTCTGTTAATAACTGTTATTTTTAATTATCATTAACTTTGACGGAAAATACATGTAAGATTACTTTAAAATAGGAATAGGAGCAAATATATATTAAATATAGAGTAAACATTCTTGGATATTTAATTCCTATTATCCCTAGCAAAGAATATTCCCATGCGGTTGAATTACAAAAAACTAATATGTTAATAAAAAAATCAATCAACAAGATTTAAATGGAGTAATATATAATTCCTGCTAATACAAATTCAATTTGAAGTGTTAATAAATGTCATAAAGTAAATATTAATTAGATGATAAAACTTATTTATAATTAAAACAGGTGCAGTGTAAAAAATAATTCACCCTCTAATATGCTTTTGAGAAACAATTATCACTACATGTATCTACTCAGCGTAATACTTACGGTGGATATTAAAACAAAACCCTAGAAAGAAAGAAAACAGAAGGGTGCAAAGTCAGATGAATAGAAACCACCATCGGATTATAGGGTAAAACACTCTGCCATGGTCAAAGATATACTTTTATTAATACCGTAGTTCTTAATGAAATTGAATACTTGAAACAAAATAAAAAAAACTTGATGTATAGTTAATTGTATGTAGAGCGATGTCGGTGGTGACACCATACACTATAAAGGAATCAATGCAAGCCAAGTGCAAGCCTCCAAAATTGGGAGTATTATAATTATTGGGAAAATCAAATTGCTTATTCCAATGTAAAATTAAATTTAATATCTTACGTGCGTCAACTAAATAACAATACCTGTTCCCAGTGTGCACGAGTTAAAGTTTATAAAGTTAGAACTTTCACCTATATATAAAGTGTAAGAAGAATAGTTTTTAAAACAATATGTTACAAAAAAATACAATCTACATTGAAGAACTTTAATCTATGAGCATATTTCTAAAAATGTCACAATGTAAAACCTTTAATTAGAAACCAATTAAGTAGAAAATATCTTTGATAAAAAGCTATACTAACAAAATGAATTATGATAGCAGAGCTCTGATGTTGGGTAATTAACACAACAGGTTAAATTTAATATGAAACCATGTTATTGGTAAGCATAGTTTGTTGAGCGTAATAAATTGTGACATACAAAGCTTTACACGCAAATAGACATCAAAATTCTGAATATAATATGTGTGTATCAGAACAAGAAAAATAAGAATGTATAAAATTAATTTATAATAATTATTTAAAAGTATTGCCATCCAAAAAGTGCTACACGGTTATTTTATATGTATAATTTATAATAAATGATAATAAACGGTTGTGACCGAAAAAGCTCATGCTATTGCTAACTGAGACGTTTTTTTAGAAAAAAATGTACATATTATACATGTATTAAAACAGTAACGTACACAAATAAAACAGATAATGTATTTGATTTTCATAGCAAAATAGATCTAGCAATATTTATTTGCCAAAAATATATGACTAATAAAAAAATAGCTCTCTAGATTTGACTAAAAGAAAGATCAATTTTAATCGTGCAAGGCATTGATATAGTTCATCATAACAAGATATTTGTAAAATAAATAAAAATGTATATAATATGCTCTTCATTGCAATACTTGTATTTTAGAAAAAATCACTAAGTCAATAATTACTCAGAGTATAAATCAAAACTAGAAGCCAATGAAGTGAAACTGCCCCTAATCCAAAAATAAGGCAGCTTATCAGTTCCGCTAGCACCAGAATTGAATATGAAAAAGCCTTTTTCTCACTTTCATCTAAGCCTATCTAATATTTACCTATAATAGTACATATAGCACCCCCACAAGACTGACAAGATTACTGAAGAAATTATTATAATATAACCCAACCCCCGCGTGATAAAGTAAGGTTCGAAAATATATATTAGATTTCTTGTATGGCATACAATATATTATGATATGTACATAATATATTATCAGTGGATGAAGGCACGCGCATAGAACCTGAGAAGGTCTAGAGTCTTGTATAGCTTTAGATGATTACATGATTAAGCAGTGAGTTGTTACCAACAAAAGAGGCAAAGTAGATATCGTGGGAGATAATGTTTCAAGGCAGCTCAAGTTAGCTTATCTTGCACACTTTGAAGAGAATATTATAATACCTTTGAGATGTTCTGTCTGCCTCTCTCAAAGTAAAATACGCTTTCTGTTAATAACTGCTTTTCTCCTCATAATAATGTATACGCGTTGCATTTTGTACTGCCAATAGCCATATTGTACGTTGGCCAATATGACCTACGCGAAAAAAGGTTTTTATTATTATTATTTTTAAATACAAAATATTACACCTATATAAGATGGTCTGATTTCAGAAGAGATTTGTTAAAATTTTCTTTAAGAAAAATGATACGACAAAAGTTCAAAAAAGGTTGTTTTAACATTTTGCATAATACGCGTCAACTTACTCATAAATATATTAATGGAATAGAAAAGGTGAATTTCAAAATACGCATAAAAAAACAAGGTCTAAAACTTTTCAAGTAATATATTCAAATAACAACATTTTTTTTAAATATAATAATGTAGAAATACGGAAACTAAAGTCAACATCCATCGACAAAAATATACACCAAAATGAGAAAATAAACTAGTTTATCCGTTTGCTTTCTGACTAGATTGGGAGCAATTTTCATTACTTCCAAACCATAGAGAAATTAATACCAGAAATAACGAGAGGTAATTGAAACTTTCAACTTAGGTTATTTTGGTTACTACTTATTATTACAGCATACTCTTGAAGCCTTTCATCAATCTCTGGGGTGTAAAAATGAATGGGTCGAAATCATAAGATAGGTGGGTAAACACGGCAGGTCGATATGCATAATATCTTCCCCTTCACACTCCCGCAAGATCTCATTATTGTTAAAACTTAATTCAAGTATCTTCTTCCGGAGTGTTGGTAAATTAATGTATTATTAACAAGAAGAAAAAAACACGCTCTGAAAATATTATAAGAGACGTAGGTAAACACAAGTTATGTACCTATATATGTCAAGCTAGCAACAAACACACAACACATCGAACGACGAATAGTCAGCTAACAATAAATTAAAATGTTCCATATAATGCTCCTTATTGTAGATATCAAATTTATTACAGGAATTTCCCCTATCTTTCTCGGAATTTAAAGAATGCTTTTAAGTACACTAAAAAATTAAAACCATTATATTGTGTTTAAGGATTTCAATAAAATATGTCAATCACAAGTATATATCATTTTGACATGTTAAAAAACTTGAAAATAATCTTTTAGATGAAATTCATATAGTACACTGCATTACAAAGAAAGTTACGTGCTAAAAACTCGTAAATCCGGCTTTTATGAATATAAAAACAAGTTATATAGATAAAAATATTTTTTTTAAAGATTACAATAAATTTAGCAAATAAAGCAACAATTAAAAATAAATAAAAAAAGCCCTAAATTAGACTAATTGGAATTGACAATAAAATTAACCAAACTGTCGAGATAATAGTGTCATAAATATATTTTAATTTGGGTAATATTATTCTGTTCACTCTTTCATAGAAAATTCTGTTTCAATATAATATACTAAATCACAAGGGAGAATTATTGATATATTATATAGACAGGTAGGAGAAGTGGGCTTACTTGATGATGGAATTGACGACAGCTCTACCATCACGCAACATGAGTACGAATCGAGCTTTAGGAAACATGCTGTTGAGAGATTTGGCAAACTTGAGATTCATGGGGTCCTTATCGCAGAGCATTTTGGCTGGTTCACCGTTTCTACGAATAATCTGAACCAACATAAAATAAAATAAATACTTTAAAAATAGAAGCAGAAGGATGTCAATAAATCAATTTGATATAAATGCCAACGCTAATAGGTAAATATAAAATAAAACAGGCATTTAATGCAAGCGAACTTCATTAATATTCTTCAATTAATTTAAAATTGTTTTATTTAAAAGAATCACTGTCTATGCGTTTGCCTTCTTCGAAGTTTTTTTTATTATCCACTAAAACTCCTAACCATCAGGAATGGGCTTTCTAACTCTGGGACGTGTTTATGCCCGCCTCAAATAGGTTTGCAGAAATATCATAAGGGAAATCTCTCGGCAAAGCTGCACAAAAGCACGATGTCAGCGCAGCCTAACAATATGCAATTAAACTAAAGCAATTCTCTATTACATCAACTGCCCAATATCTATAATGTACACTTAATTAACTATTCGTATAATATTTTGTTACTTACTCCAATGTGATTTCACAGAATTACTAATTAGTTCCCATTATAATCTATTATAATAACAAGCTTTTCAGCTCTTCCTAAATAAATAAATAGTTCCATACAGTATATTCAAGTAATAGAATGACAAATACTTCCCTAAACGAATGTATCATTTATGTTATAGAATAATATGTGCGATATCTTCAAATACACATCCTGCTAGAAAAAAACAACCCCAATGCCTAATTAAATATCATATTTTAACGGGCGTTTAGTGCCCAAAAGAACAAAATTGACGAGAAAATTCGTTTTCAAAACTGTTTCAGACCAAGAGCGTGCGGGTTTTAATTACATAGACTAAAATATAGACATACATGGAATGATATTATATTGACCTCTTTTGATACTGTATAGAACGCGATAATAAAAATAGCATGTTGACTCAATATTTTCACAGACATATTAGGAAACACAAAAATTGGATTTGAAAATGACGATCGTGTGAAAACAACGTGGAGAGGAGAGGAAATGAAAGAGGAGAAGTTAGATATTATTATCTCAAATAATTATCGGCACAATATAAAATTGTCGATTACGTGCTAGTGGGAGAATAATTACTTTTCCAAATTATTGCTCGTCGAATATTGACTACATATTATTTTTTACTACTTATTGGATAGTGATAACAAACGTTCACATATAAACTCAGTAGTAAAAATTAAAGCCACTACTAGGTTCCTTTATTAAAATTTACTATAAAAAATACAACTACAATCACAAATAACATGTAAATATTAGATTCACAATGCATAATGATTACTGTATTATTATACAATCCATAGAGTAACGCATATTGTAGGTAAGGGAAATAAAATTGGCAGTTAGTGGCATGTTCAAAGAGCACAAATAAAAACATACTCCGAAACCCAAAAATCATTAATAGCCCACTCAGCTCGTAAAAAAGTGTAAACATTATAAATCAAATAAGCTTAAAGAAGAGCTTAAGTTACAAATCAACCGGGCTTATTCCCATTATATTAGAAATGTTTTACATGTCACCAACCATGTAGGTAGTACAGTTAATTCGTTTACTTTAGAAACTACGTGTGAATATGAAGAAGAACCAAAAGTGAGTGAAATTGGTGATACGATAATGCTGTTATAGGAAAACTTTGGAGTTAAACAAAATCGATTTATTCGCTTTAGAATACAAATTCAGATTGTAATATTGAGATTGTATCATATAATGTATTATTATTTCAATTAGTGTATTGTTATGGAACTTTATAGTTTTGCATTTCTCTGTATATTTTAGTAAAATAAATGAATAAATAAGCCACCAACTTATGCAATTAGATACTTCACTTGGAATTAATTCCTTTTCTTACTATGCCAATAAACTGTAACAAAAAGTCATATCTATTTTTTTAAATTCGCGTATATAAAAAAATTCACGTATATTTTTTTTAAATTCCCAAAATTACGTAAACCAAAATGGTCTAGTTTTAGAATTCACGTAGGTATATACGTGAATTTCGCGAATGTGTAGACACCCTGTAATAACATAAGATTAAGTAAAATATCACAACAAGCGCAGAAACAACATAATGTTAAAAAATGCACGAAGTTTATTAAGATACATGACACAGTAATTAATATTTCAATACATCTTTATCTAAATTGAATAATTTTTATGACAAACACAAAACTTCTTTTGTGACAGAGTTTTTTACCTTAATTAATTGTTTTTCCAAGTACGCATAATCTTCTTATTAACTTTTCAAGTAAATAGACATATTGATATATTTCTGCCTTTGAACAATAAAAAATATACAAGACAGTAATTACTTTAATACTAAACGCAAATTGAAATGTGTCAAATTTCAAAATCACGAAATTCTACCAAACCAGACATTTAAAATTTCATAAAATGAAAAGTAATTAATGGCAAATATGACATATTATATCACACGCCAAGATAGATGGTTTTAATGTATATTAGTATGGAAATCTATAAATAGTAACAAACATGATTATAGGAATGAGACAATTTCAAAATATGAGTAAGTTGATACAATGTTTCGAAATCGAGGTTATAATAGACACATTCCGTTATAAAGTTTATTTTTTAAAGTAGACTTTATTAGATTTTCCCGAGACTTACCCCACCACCGACTGGAAACATATTATAATCATATAAGTAATTAACAAACTGACCGGAAGCAACAGCTTTAGCCATCCAGTTTGATCGACTCAAGACGGCAGCGCAAACAGTATATTACAACAAAGAGTACGCAGCCAGTTTCGGTAACCAATTTCACAGTGCGCTAACCGCTGGACTACGCTTTCCTGGATTATATATAATATATATATGTGCTTCAATTATAGTAGGTGGTAAGATATCGAATACTTATCTACGAATAAGTCTACTTATATATGTATATATATATAATATCAGTCTGGTGCAGCCACATATTTTCCATTATATCTAAAACAAGTTTATTTAAACAAATCTAGTAATGCTAGTTTACGTTAAAAAAAACTGTTAATATAATTAATAATAATTTTTTCCTGAAACATTTACAATGTTATGCATTCAAGGATGAGAACTACAGCTATCATACAAATATTAAATAGCAGTAATAACAAAAAAACAATGTTCAACGTAAGAGCAACAGGAGAGTAAATAGTTTAATATGCATAGTTTCATAAAACTAACTTACAAAACTAATAAAAAAATTAGCAATTTTTTTTACAAAGTTAAATAAATAGTGTAATGAAAAAAGTACGATATTAGAAGACAATTACTAAAACAGTGTTTTCCCCTTGTTCAGATTTTGTTTTAACATTTACAGTAATGGAGATCATTTTTTTAATAATAAATAATAAAATAACAATATTAAAATTCTATAATTTATTATAATATACCTATTCTGATGAAAACTAATCCAATTTAGTTGGTTCACTGTGCAAAATTACTCCAAGAAACCCCTAAAAAGTGAAATTAAACTGTAACATTATAATATAATTACAACATTTAAGATAATAAGATACTGAATATTTTATAAAAAAATAAACGTTTATGACTCACTACGTTCAAAATGTATGGTTTTGCAAAAAAATCCTAGAATATAATATACTCAAAAACTACATTTAGCTTTGCTAAATTCCTCTAAAAACAGCATAGCAAATTATTATTATTTCAGAAACTTATACAGAAACGAAGATAGACAAATCTTCTTTTTTTCATTAAATTTATATTTGTGTAAGTTGTAGAGTCTAAAGCAGTCCTAACAATGTCTTAAAACTAGATGAAAGTAATTTTCATGCTTTAAAATAAACAGAATAAAAGACATTGTAGAAATTCAACTAGTCATGCAATAATGTAATTTTATCCAATAACAAAAATACAATACTTGGAGACTCAATCTTTTCAAAACCGACTATAATATTGACTATCCTCACAAAACTTGTTTGGGAGAAATGCCACGCAAACAAATAATTCCGTTCGAAGTAATAAATAATATATTTGTCTATAAATGAGAAACAACCTTCATTTAATCTAGAAAACACCTCCCCAGTAAATGACAGTACTTCAGACAAGGCCAACTAATGAGCGGCTTTCTCTTATAACAGTTCTCTTATAAAAAGGCACCTCAACTAATCCATAAATGAAAATTTTCCCCCCTAGATAAAAATGATTTATCATAAGGTACGCGTCTATTCGATCCAACATAAACTACGTAAGACCAGGATTATAATTCATTCTGTCATTTATGCGCCGCTAAATAATACAAAGCCGATTCCTTTTTAGGAACCTATATGTTGAAAATTCTTTAAAAGTGAACAACGGTTTCTGGACATGCCTGTTAGTAACGTTCATCCATCGTAAGATCCTCCTAAGCTTTTATCTTTATTCTTCCTTGTGTCGAATAACAATCTCTAACTCGACATACAGTCAGAGTTATCTTTATTAAATTATAAATAACTTAAGCCATTTCTCTAACGACATTGCACCATGTATTATATGAACATCCTTCTTTGATTGTTGGAATGAGCCATTTAAGTATTCGTGTGTTCTAAACATAACTATTCTAAATTAATCTTATCTAATTAAATTAATAATTGCTTATGTTTATTAATAAAAATACTATTTAGTCAATATAATAATTGCACAGAGTTTCACATACATAATGTCCTAATTAGTCGCAGATAAATTATAATTTTTTTTGTAAAAGTCATTTTCAATTATGAGGGCTGGGGCAATATTATCCTCATGCTATAATAATACTGTAAATAATAAATTTTTGTTTTTAACAATACTGGTTTGGTTATAAGACAATACTGCATACTAATTTTGACAAAGACTGTGCACAGTATTTTAATTATTTATTTGAAGTAATATATCGAAAAAACACACATCGAAACTGTAAATATTAAAACGTAACTATATTAAGGAATTTACTGAGTTCATAAGTGCAAAAGTTCATACAAAAATGACAACAAAACAACTACCTAGTTTTCAAGACACATAGTTCAATATGACCTAAATCTTTCGAGAGAGTACCCCTGCAAAAAAGTCTCATTGGATTCTCATGACATGAGATTACTTTGAGGTCTTATGAGATCACGTTTAAGGCTCATGATATTGTCATGAGTTCTCATGAGACTGCTTATAATTACTCGTGAGTTTCTTCTGGGCCACTTGGTATCATGAGATTATCATGAAACCACTTTTGAGATGCATTGTGATTGAAAACCCTTCATAAGTTTCTCATTTATATATTGTATGTGAATTATTATGGACTATAGGATATTAAATTGCATACAAGTTATGCATATGCTAAGACATACCATGTATAAAATCACGATACAATCTGCTTAATTTCGTACGATTAAATATTATGTGTGTGATATATTTCGCTTTTGTAACGCTAGAAAGAAAACAGGAAACGCCAAAACTACTGAATAAACTACTTTAAACAAATTTATAATAATATTAACTTTTCAAGAAGAGTGAGGAGACATTATACAGTCCGACAGAACTCACCTCCATAATGAAGGCGGCGACCGCGGCATCCAAGGCCACGCCAGCTATCCCTGCCTTCTCCAGACGGAACTTCTCCGTTGGTGAGTCGATCCACTTCTGTCGAAAGCTGAGCAGGCGAGGAACTACGCGGGACTCGGGACCACAACGGATAGCCGAATGGACGTCCAGAAGGACACGCATCAGTGTCGTGCCTGGGAGTGAAGGATGGTTAGGACCAGACGGTATAAACAATTATAGATAAGGCGATTAAATACCACGCGCACAATTTATTTAATAAGTATTTCACTCAAAACAAATTCTTGAATTATATATTTCAATGCATTAAAGCAAAGAAAATGACCTTTTAAAGTAATAATAAGTAAATAATGTTTTTGTATCGTCATGGTCAGTTGCGTAATTTTTTCAGGGTATGGCTTCTGATTGGATTTCATCATTGCCTCAGTAAATACATGCTCGTATTTCAGCCGAACTATGTCGACTGTATATAATATAAATACTTATAGCTCTTCAGTATATATAATACAGCTTTCATAGTTATTACTGCAAATCTTTGAAATAACTGTTGATGGCTATTCAAATTAACGATTAAAAAAGAAGAAAATTTTTTAAAACGATCCAGGCTAATAAATTTAAATGAAATTTATACGTGTAATCTATGCATAATTGCAGGTCATGCTGTGACGTTACACCCATTAAAAAATGTTGCTAAAATGGATATAAATTTAGGAGGTGTTAAAAATTGCGTAAAATTAATGAAATTTAAATCTATTTCCCTTTCACTGATTTGTTAACATAAATTGTGATTAATTCCAATTACTCAATTAACAAGCTTTAAAGAGTTTAAAAGCTTTCAAGTTGTAAAATGTATCTAAACAGAACAATTTGGATAAATGTATGTTGAGCCTGCTAATTGAATATAACTGTCTTAATTATAAGGGCGTAACTATAAATTCTCCTGTTCAATTATGTTCATATTTTAATGGGTGTTACTCAGGCAAAACTGGGAGTTTTAAACATCACATGTCAAGAAAAGTTTGTTCTAAATGGATATTCATATATATATGTATATATATATAAATTTTGCAAAGGAGTATAATATGTTATTAAATTTATTGGAATATAAAACTATTACTAATAAATAATAATTACAATAATTTGGCTGTATATATTTAGGTACGTTCAGGCCTAGTATTTTATGGAGAAAAAATTCTGCTATAAATAAAATAAAAATATGGTAATTATTTACGTATTAAAATTTAAATATATGTTGTTTTCACATGATGGTTTTCACATGACATCTGTAAACAAAAAATCTACTTTATGAAAATATTTTCAATTTATTTGTTTTAAATTGGAATATGCATGATACATGTTATATCATCTGTAAAAATTATGTCGTCGTAAATTCATGTTACGTATTGTTGTTTATTTAATTATTAATAGTAATGATATACTATTTAAATAAATAAATAAAGCAAATCAAACATTCACGATATTATTATATTGAGAAGCATATGGCATAAAAAACAGAAGGGAGTTGTCTTCCGATGCTTTACTTAAGAGATATAATACAAACCGGTTTCTACCAATTTAAACTCAGAACTCTAATCGATTGTTCAGTGCAGAAACGCCAACTGTGTTTTGACACAGCTGACTATATTATATAGGCCGCCAGGATGAGTGGGCAAATTAGATTTCTTTTCCTCATTGTAGGAATTATAGGCTTGTATATTATTATGCATTTTGTACACCTGCTACATATATATACATTTGTATACGTCCGATACAATGCAATGGATTTCTCGTTTCCAATAACACACGAACATAAAAAGATACACAGATTTATTGGAGATTAAGTTGTGCTGAATATAAACATTGCGTAAAACACAGCTAACTAAACATTACTGAGCTTTTACATCTAATCAGTAATGTTACGAACGTTTCCCACAAACACCAGTCAATCAAAATAGCAGAACACACATTAAAAACACCCTATTATGCAGATTAGGTAAAAATCGCAAGTCTAAAATAAATCGTATAATGTACAAAATTTATGTTTTGAGATATTTTATTTATAAAATGTGTTCAGAAAAGTCAGACAATATAATATCGATCATAAAGTTTTAATAAACAAAATTCAGATGTGTTTGTCAAAAAATACACATTAAAAGGAATATTAATAAAATTACGGTCTTATTATTGTAAAACCAGTCAAAACCTGGTTTGGTATAGTTAACCTTGGTTCAAATTCTTTTGACAAAAACTTTACTATTTGTTCCAACTGGTCTACTTTACATTCTGAAACCACTAATATAATTCATTTTTTAAAGTGTAACGATTTTTCTGAAGACTTTGTCAACACTATATAAAAAAATTTGAACTCCAAGTTTTGTAGTGTTAACTCTACCAAGCCATTTATTGACTCTTGTAGTTATATTCGTATTCTTCCATTGACTATTGATTATATAATCCATAGGTAAAATATTTAAAAAATTTTCTACAATAATAATTATGAGCGTATCCTTCTTCTCATTTCCTAAAGTAGGGTCTTATTTTTCACAGATAATATTAATATACATATAATTGTGACAATGTTTATAAATACACTTATCAGGGTAAACCGGATAGTTCTTACATTGGAAAAACCAAACGTCATCTTGTAGAAAGAATATTACAACATTCTATCTCCACCTCCTTTATTGCAATAATTGCACTCTTCCTAACCTTGTCCATAACGTGCTCCCCACACACATTTTTGTTGTGATATTCAAATGAACAACTGGGGCAATGTAAGCTTCCCTGACTTTTACCAAAAATAAAGTTTTACAACTTTTAGTGCTACATTCCCTATTGTGCACTAACGGTCAATTGCAAAATGCAGCCAAAATGCACCCCTTTGTAAAAAACTACCAAATCATACTTTTTATATACAAAACGCATATTTCTATCAAAATAAACTCAGATTCGGATACTAATTAATGTTATGTAATAATTCGCAAGGTATAATAAAAATATGTTTTTACATACAATATTTTGATTAATTAAAAAATACATATACATTTTTGACCATATTTAAATGGAATACGCTAGAAAATAAATATGTTTAATTCCATGCGAAGTTTGAAAACTTTAAACTACTGGAATTTAAAAAATTATAAGGGGATAATTAGGCGAAATGAGCCTTTTTCTGAAAATGTTTGCAATCTGTTTTATTGAAACTTTTGATTAATTTACTAACTTTTCTTTTTATTTGAATAATTCAAACAGTCTATAGTTTAGTTTTTAAAATTAATTTAATGTTTAAAAATATATATAGACATCGTGAAAATCAAAGTAACAAAATTGTTAAAACTATGAAAAAACATTTTGATTTTTCAAAAACAACTATTATTTAACCATATTTTAAACACATAAATAACTTCCAAAATTTGTAGCCCATTTGTTCATTGTCATTATCACAATGTCTTTCTTAAACTTTTAAAACTTTATTATGTACATAAAATACAGTTCAATCGCCCCAACTGCATAACGATCCAATTTATTTATAATTAAATGATCATCTTATGAGATGATAAACTCTTTATGATATGATAAGAGTTTATGAAATTAAGGAAATTTGGTAGTTGAATAATATTTAGGATGTCTTTCAATCATCGAATTAATTATGTTTTGAGCTTGATGAGGATAATATTTACCCTTGGTACATACAGCGAGTATTGGAAATGATTGTTATTTTTATTATTAATTTTGATTATCTATTAGTAAACTAATATAATAGGTACAAATAAACACAATAAATTGTTACATGAAATTAACGTAAGGGTGTTTGTTAATCATTTTATACGAATTAAATAGAGTCAGATAGAAATGAAACATAATCGGTAGACAGCGATTATGATAATCTATGATCATTAATTTAATATGTATAATGTTATTCGATAACATTCCAACATTCTCATCAATAATATTAAAAAATAGATAATTTTGTATCAATAAGGTTTTATACAGATATAGAATCAATAAAGGCTGTAGTACTTACCACTTCTGGGCCATCCTCCCACGAAGACAAAGGGCGAATCTCTCGTTACCATTGGCAAAGAGGAGTTCGTGCCAGAAGAATAAGATCCGTCATTGGGACCACTATTCAGGGTAACCGACCAAAGTTGCGCAGGTGGCTTGTAAATAATCAACGAGGCGATTAGGAGGCCGGAGACCATGCCAAAGGAGAAGTAGAGAATACGACAGTGAGGCCGCATTGTACGAAACAATCGCGGAGTTGAGGTGTTAGCAAGTCGTCGAATGGCCCAATCTTTCATTCAATTCAGCGGGTGTTCGCTAAAGACGGTGATCAGTAAGCGCGCCTGCAACTAACCGAAGCCGCTTTGTCCCTTGAGTATTACCTCACGTTCGATTGCAACCAACTTCGATAATCTATAATAATAGAGTGGAATGTCGTATGTATATACATGTTAAGTATATTTAAGTATTATGTATATACATACATTAAGTAAAATCAACCACAGAGGTTTTCTTTGTAAATGAAATAAATGTAACTTATATCAACATAACTTACACGCTTTTTAACGCATACCTAATTTGCACGCATTGAAAACGCGAACAAAATTAGAGAGTAAACAAAGCAAGTCGGAGCAATTGGTAAATCATTACATTTAAAAAATAAGACAACAAAATTAACTCTATTTTCTAGTTAAAGTAGTGAACTTCAAATGTGCGCTTTTATAAAGGCTTTTTTATTTAGCGGGAGTTTAGCAGGAACTAGTGCAAGACCTTAGACTCAATTATTGTTACCTGATCTAGGATTAATGAATAATACATTTTATTATAATGACAATATTTAAGTCAGGTGTAACTTATACCTCAGGTTTAGTTAATCTGTGGGCTAGTTGTTCCTAAACTGTGAAACACCCCGTAAGTGTTATCTTTTAAAATTGTCGCTATTATATACATATGTATATAGATTAACGCTTTTAGTGGCTATACAAATATCGTCTGTACATTTACATAATAATTATGAATTTACTAAAAATGCAACATGAAATACATCAAACCTTGGTACACCCGTTAGGCGAGTGAACTTCAATTTTCTATCAAATCTTGATATGCCCGTTGGAAAAATCCACAAGGTTAATAGAATATTACTTATAATTTAATTTCACAAGAAAAATGAAATTGATCAAATTTCATGATCACGCCCAATGCAAATATTAGTCTTTCGAGTAAATATAACTAAGATGTGAGGAAAATATGTCTGTTTAAAATCCTTTTGTTAAACATTAAAAAATATATTTACGAAAAAGGTGTAATTGCAAAAGTTAAGGTTATATAGTGTCATGTTTAATAAGGTTTCCCTGTATAAAAATCAATAATACTAACAGAAAATAATTGCTTAAAGTTTAATCGTTTACAAAATGGGAACAAGGTAGAAAGAATACAATGGTTTTTAAATTATATCTATATCAATCATACAACATAAATGTTCCTGTTCTATAACATATTGAACAGGTAAATCAATTAACCTAAAATTAATTTGTGTTTTCATAGAATTTGTAGATATGATTAACTTTGTCTACACATTAATTTTGAAAATATATCAATTAATATTGCAAACTTTTGTTTAATATCAGATCAAATGGTATAGGTAAATGTATAGGTACCGTTAATCACAAGCATAAGTCAAATTTAGTGTACCCTTTTAGAGAAAAACTAACATAATATTCTTTACTATTTTATAAACACACATAAAGCAATAAAGTAATATCGAATGATGAATAAATAAAATGTTGAACTATCATAAATATAAGCTATAATATTCATAATATTACAATGGTTTTGGAATTTATCCAGATATATAGTTATTCATAATAATATGTTAGTATTAAAAGATATTTGTTTCACTTTATAATACATAGATTGGCTATCTAAAAGCAATGACGCAACAATTTGAAGAAGTAATATAATGGTCAAAAATAAAGATCCTTTTAGAGATTCCTAATTACCGCTAAGAAGACTAAGAAAAAGACTAGTGATATTTTTAAAGTGTGTAATTGAGTCATCATATATTTTATAAACATAGCCTTCTAAACAAATGGCATAACAATTTGACAAAGAAAGTTTGTGGTCAAAAATATAGATGATTTATATATTTTTAATCACAACAATATAAAAGACTAGTAAAAATGCAATATTGATATATTTTAAAATATACATTTCTATAATATATGTAAATAAGTTGGAATATACTTTTTTTTTAAATTATATATTGACCACAATCTCAACATTTTCAATTGATATATTTTAGATTGCCATTCTATGTAAATTAAGATAAAATTCTATGGATAATATGTTATTGTAGTTACTATTTTATAAATGGAAGTGTGGAAAATAATTAAAATCATAAATCGAGTGATATGCACATATTTTACAGTAATTAATATGTAAATATCGTAATATAGTAATCTTGGGAAGAATACACTACAACATAAATAAATAATAACACCTAAAAACCTATGCGATACTCTCACAAACTAAGATAATTACCATATCTATTTCTTTCCATTAAACCAAGTTAAAATTTAAACATAATTAATTAATATTAATTAATATAAACATAGACTCTTTAATATAATATGTATATTGTAATAAAAATAATAATTTAGCATAAAAATGGATGTTTATTAAAAAAACACTGGGCATAATAAAAATAGCATAAATCTTTCTCTAGAATTTAAAAGCATAATCTGTAGCCATTGATACTAATTATATATAAGTCTAAGCTTTGGCGGATTGTGGTGTCGATACCACAGGTCGAGACAATATTTTGTAACAGGGTGACGAGTTCATTTCACATTTGAGTGGATCCGTTTCGTCAATGTCAAACTTAAGCGACTCAAAGAAAGTGACGGCACTTTTGTTGTGCTTGAAGACAGTGAGCATAACTTTCTCCATCCGCGTCTTGCTTGCTAGGAGGAGGAGAATCTGCATGAGGAATCGACCCAGACCCTTCCCGCGCACAGACTCAACTACCTGAACCTCGTAGCAATAGACCACCGGGGTGAGGTCCTCAACGTCGAACCGGAAGTGGACAAAGCCCAGCAACTTTTCGGGGGAGGCAGCCTCCCGACAAAAGAGGTATCGAGCGTCCTCCTCGAAGAGCTCAAAACGCTTCTCCTCTGCATCCCAGCCCCAATCGGAGACCTCGTACATGGCCTGCATGTTTGCACAAACAATTTGGAAACAGGCCTCCTTGGCAATTGGGGTGAGTGAGCGGGCGGCGCAACTGGACACCTCGATCGGGGTACTATTGGCCAACTTGTACTTGGTAAAGGCGGGGAGTAGGTCCTCTAACGGGGTGGCCAGACTGTTAGCAGCATTCACCAGCTTGGCGCAGGCATCATGCATTGCTTTCTCTTCTTTGCGGCGTTGCAGGCGTTCGATCGTCTTCTTAGATTTCATTCTATGAACTGTACAAAATGGTAAAAATTAGTTCAAATAACTATTTTTAATCAATATTTACAAATTAAATGATTTGTGTGTGTAGGAGTTTGCGCATTTTTGTCTAAGATGACTAAGTTGGTTTATATAAAATTATATACATTTTTCAGATAATAATTTTATTCTACAGTTAACTAATTCAAGCAAATATGAAAAGAATTTAATAACCATCATATAACTTTACATATTATTAGTAATTATTTCATATAAATTCACATATGTACAAAAGAAAAATCTACAGAAACCAACATGACTGATAATGAACCTAGATTTTCTTTAGTTCTTCAACAATGATTTCCTTCACGAGTTATACATGCAGAATAATAACTATCAGTATTTAAATTGTTCAAGTTTATAACAAATATTTTAAAAGAAAATAAAGAAGGACATTTAGATAAACTATCATCAATTACTTTCATTTTATTGCAATCGATAATGCTCAATAAAATAACAAAAATGTAATTCGTCAGATATAGTATAAATACAATTTGTAGTTTTTAATAACATCTAGTAAAATAATATATTTCTTCTACTCTTTACAAACAGTTATCAATGTTTAAACGATATAACATGTTTACATTTGAGAAAAATCAAACTTTCCATTTTGTTGATTCTCAACAAACATTGACAAACCAAACTAAGTATATTATAATATTAAAAGATTTTTGTGATTGTATGTGAAATTTCGGCAAACAAAAAATAAACTCATGATATTTTAATAAATAAGTAAAATAATTTTAAAACAATTTTTTAATTCTTTCAATATAAACAACTTGAAAATTACATATGAAACTGTTATTTGGCCATATTTTTTCTTTTAACAAATGTAGCAAATGGTTATTTAAATGTAAATTTCTAGTAAATTTCTAATTGCATTAGAACAGAACTAAGTCTAAAAAATGAAAATATACAATTAAATATCACTTTAATAAGTTGAAAAGATTGTATTTCAATTATGTAACTTTTGTTAATGAAAGTAGATTAGCTACTTTTGGTTGTCAAATATATATAATATGTTGGATAAATGCCTTTGTAATAATCATTGTACTATTGAATTGTAAATTCTATTATAGGTTCTGCAAAATGTGGAATGATTTCCTTGCTTCACTTTAGTACCTGTCTAAATAGGGTTTAACCCTTAAACTATGGGCGTCTTGACAGTCGAAACGTGGCTTTTATAGAAGCGCAAATACATTTATAATATTAAATCTTAATGCAAATTGGGCACATGTTATTTATGAAACGCTGCCTAACTTTTTATTATACTCCAATATAAAATAAATGAGATATAATTCACAATTCCCCCATTGGTCAATTATAAAATGATAATTCCCGTACAAAATATTTTTGAATAAATTAAATAAATCTGGAAAAATTATTTCACTATATACCAAATATGTTGATATAGATATGTGATGGTAAGGTTAGATAATTCATAGAGATAAAAGATAATGAGACAGACTATTTTAAAGGTTTTTGTTAGAAATCAAATTAAAACAACTAAATGGAGAGAGAGAAAACTGGGAATGATGTATATTTATGCATGCTATTTATTATAAAGGTAACAAGCAAGGTTATAGTGAGGGTCATGTGTGATAACATGCACAGTCTAGCAGTCAAAAAGAGAATTGTTACTCGACTATAATACAGAAATTGTTTATAATTTCTGCTCATCAATTATACGCAATCAATGTATGACTATTTCCACTTGCATCCAAATTACATCCGGATGTATAAAGCTAAATAATTTCTTGTCACTTGTTGTTAGGGAAACAATCCAAATTTATAGGCAATGTTGGTGAGGTATACATATATATATAACATTTCAAAATTGAAAACTGAAATCACTGTATTCTTAAAACTCGGCTTGTTTTAACATGTCTATCAAATCCTAATTGTCAGCCAGCAATACCAGTGTAAATAGTACGGACAATAGTGTAAATATTAGTGTAGATAGTAGTGTATCAAGCAATGACAATGACAATTGGTAGATTATTAATGATGGGCAAGATGCTTGACTGATACTGCCTCCTGAAATTTTCAGTGCACAAGGACATTCACTGACATCAATCAAGATGTATTACGGACAGTAGCAGATTTTCTTTTTCTAACACATGAAAGGTGGTCATTTTTTGCAAGATCTGTAAATGTACATGCAGCAATAGTAGAATGGCAATATCCAGACTCTCATGTGATACAATGCTATAACACAACTGTAGAGATGATGGTTTGGTTTTGCCTGATGCTTGCAATTGGGATTATGAGGCTTCAGCGTTTTGCATATGGAAATCTATTTAAAATTAATTAAATCTACTCTCTCAGATAAATCGTATTCAATGTATTAAGTACACTTTTCAATACTAAATAATTTCCAACACTGTCTATTGGAATCTATTTTATTAAAATGTAAGAATCATAAAAATAGCCAATACAAAGAAACAATTGTATAGGTAACAAATGATTAAGTATGAGTAAGTATGATATGAAAACCAATATACAGCCGTCTAGTTTTCGCCTCATTTGTAATACTAATATTGTGTTTTTAAATGAATAACAAAATTAACTAAAATGATTATTATTAAGTGTCAAAAACATGTTGTTAGCAATATTTTAAAAATGCAGGACACACTGGACAGTTGGAAGCCCTGATATGATATTCTAAATTTTATCAAACCAAGCACACAATAGTATGCAATTTATGAGTTATTCAAGTAGCCTATATCTATCCTATGTCAATGATATACATATATAAATATGTACTAGAATTATAGTTTTTATTGGTAGAACTTAGTTGTTATTCTTTTTTATTGCAGCAATATAGTTGATGATGAAACACTTAAGCTCTATAAGGGCGCCTCTCATTCATTTCTTCCTTTATATTGTTTTTTAGTTCATTGTATCTGCTACATTGTCTTCTAGCCATTGATGATCAATGGAATATTCTACTAACATTCCTGGGCAATACACCTTTGGCAGAGTGTGAAGCTCGTATTAGAGAACAAATGAATGATTCCCTTACCCATACTGCAGTTAAATTTTTAATTACTTGGTTTTGCATCTCTCCACACACTTTGAAACATGGTTTCTGCAGGTAATTTAATTGTCTTATAATTTTAAATTGTAAAGCTATACTATACTACTATATTTGTGTTATTTTGTTGTTCTCTTGTAGACTGATTCGGTTCTCATTCATCATCTGCATCCCCAACTGATTGATTTGCTGTCTACCATGATAATCAAATTTATGAACATCTCAAGCATGCAACAAGACATCTGGAAGCTCGATTTGGACAACTGCTCTTTGAATCTGCCACTGGAATATCTTTTTTGGGCCAGCCACACATTTGCTGACATTACTGTTGGACTCCCTACAAAAACAGTTTCTTCAAAAGGTGGCCTACATACATAATGTTGGTTAGTAAATTGCTTTTGTAGTTGTATACAAATAGTCTTCAATGTAATTGAATGGTTATATTACATGCATTTTAGGTTTGAGGTTTATACAAAAAACTTGCTAAATACTTACAACTCAATTTACCATTTTCGTTTATTATTTTTAATAGTATGGATTTCTTTGGCATTTCCAATAGCAAGAAAATCAGTGAGACCAATATTGTTCATGTAGCCCAGCACTTACCACATCACATATTGTTCATCAAGCAGATGTTGATCAATTACGAACTGAGGTTTTCCTTTTCAATACACTATCAAATGAGGAGTGACCTGCTGAAATTCTGAGAACTGACCAAGCTTGGCAATTTGTTTTCATCATGCAGATTGGTGAATGGCAATGATTTCCACATTTGTCTAAACTTGCAGTGGCATGCTGCACAATTTTTCATGGTAACACTGAAATTGATAACTTCATTAGAAAACTTCATGACATTGATGAAAATGTAAAATTCCACACTCTTTCAGGTAAATAACAGTTAATTTATTTATTATTATTAATAATAAATATAATAATAGCATTTTATACTTAATTTTATAAAACTTCATGACATTGATGAAAATGTAAAATTCCACTCTCTCAGGTAAATAACAATTATTTTTTAAATTATTATTAATAATAAATATAATAATAATATTTTATACTTAATTTTAAATGACTTGTTTACTGTTCACACTTGTTAGGCAGATGGTTCACAGCAGCCAATTTTGAGGTACCATCAAAGCTCCTGAATCTGAGGATGTCTGCCTGCACCAAGTACAGACAGCACCTGCAAGACTACAAGAACAAAGCTGAGGAAGCAGCCAAATTGGCAGAGGAAAAATAAAAAGCTACGATTCTGCCAGAAAATCTGCATCTGCCTTGAAAAAAATTGAAGAGGCTGTCCAAGATGTAAATTTGTTAATGAAAAAATATTATTCCTAATGAAGTATACCTAAATTATTTACATCTATCTAAAATACTGTTTTTTAATAATCTAGCAACAGAAAAAGAAGGAAGTTGCTACATGAGTGAGGATTAAGGTTGAAGCTGAAATACAGAAAGGAATAGCAAAGCTAGCCTTGGTAACTGAAGAAGAAAATGTTAATGGCTACAAATATACTATTTAAGGTTGTATTAATGCAGTATTTTTTAGTGATTACTTTGTTTATATCACTCAATTTTTAGGTTACACGACCAAGCAATTGAAAAGGCCATATATGAAGCTGCAAAAGAAGTTTCCAAATCAGAAGCTTTGTCAACTATGTGAACTATGTCAAAGATTCCACATAAAGAAAAAAGAAATGTAAGTGCTATATACCATATTGGTTGGACCAATTGTTATGGACTATTTTATTTATAAATTTAAAGAGCTCTATTTTAGAGTACACAACTGAGCAACAGAAATAGCAACACATGAAGCTGCAAAAGAAAGTGACCAAATCAATTCAGATACTCTGCATTCAATGTAAAAAATAGTTTAATTATGCTGAAAACAGTCTGCTTTTATTTGTATATAATTGTATGCATAACCATGATCCATATTTTATGTCTATTTGTAAAAGATCACCAAACATTGAAGTAAGAAAACTGTTTATTATAATAATCTGTTCTTGTTTCATCTAACTCTATTGTCCATTCTATACCTAATTTACATTTGTATGTAACACAACATATATTATATATATATCAGATATAGAACACTATCTTGTTTATAAATAAAAGTTATTCTGTATAATTATTAGCTTTATATTTGAACAGGGGATAATATTTGCAGATACATCATTTTACCATAGCACATGAGAATAGTTTAGTACAAAAAGAACAAGGTAAATTGCTGTAAATGAAAAATTGATTACTTAAGAGCAAAAATTAAATAGTTTAGACTTATTAAATACATTGGTATATCATCTATATAAATATGAATGATTAAATACAAATGAAGTATTTTTTTTCTAAGAGAAAGTCAAACACAAATATTTATTTTTTCAAAATTGTGAAATATGCAGATATAGTGTTTTACCTTTTCACTGCAGCACTGTAATTGAAGGAAACCCCAGAGGCCAAATAGAATATTATGAGGTAAAGTTGTTCTATAGGTGGTCACAACATTGTTTTCACATTGCATTCATTTATATTTAGATAATTATATACATATTTCAGATGAAAAATAATTTTAATAAATAATATCTAACTTGAAATCTTATATAATTCCCTATTATGATATATTGCTGCATATACATATATGTATTACAAATATGTGTATAAAATGAACAGATATAAATAAAAATTACACTAAAATTTTATATTATCAAATGCACTACCAGCGGAATTATTACAAACAAAAATGATTTTTCTATATTTGTCATAGTGTTTTCTTTGTTTAATTAAGTACACTATAAACATGTGGTTAGGTCATGTGTATCCTATGTACTTATTTAATCTACAATATTGTAAGAATTTAGCTGAGCTAAGATTTATTTCAAAATCAATAATTTGTGTTAAAAATCAACCATTTTTTGCCACAGACTACCATACATAAATTATAATCAGTAGCCTGAGTAGTAATCTATGGGCAACCAAAAAGTTGAATACATATCATACAGTATACTCCATTTATTATAAGTGGAGTCCACTAGAGAACTCTTCCACACCTGAATGCATTTTAATTTTACCAACATACTGCACTTTTGTATATATTATACATTGTCTGTACACTATTATTTGCTCTTGTGTATTATATTATGTTCTGTAAGTATTTAAATGCCTCAAATTAATAAAGGAAAATGTAATTTGGTTATAATTAGAGCTATTATAATAGTTATTTATAGGCAACCAAAATTTGAATTTGGGCAACCAGACACTTTTCCTTCTGACAACTTGTTAAAATCCTTATTTTGAGTACTGTATATTTATATATATATATTATGAAATATATAGATATTGGAATTTGTCAGTAGTTATTTTGTTAAAATATTGTAGTTCAGCTCAGTCCATAGTTTAAATACAATTTAAACATATGTTTATAGTATTAAAAAAGAAATAAAAATATTATCATGAAAATAGAAGGAAGAAAAGTAAAACTCTTTTTTGTTTATAATAATTTGGCTGGTAGTATATTCCAAAGAAAAAAAACATCTAACAAATATGTTATATTTATAAATTATAAAGCCCTGTAAATATAGAATACTGTAATATTGATAATTTATAATGATAGTATGAAATGAATAAGAATTTTGTAAATATTGTACCTACCATACTTAGCATAATGCATTTAACTATTTGAAGTAATAATTATATTATTATAGGCATACTTCTGCACAGTATATCTCTATGACATTTTTTATAATATGTGTTGAACAACCATGCAGAAGGGTACATGAAAGATGTATACTATATTAGTATATTCTGTTTTGCTTAAAAAGTGGGATAGTATCTGTCTGATTAAACAGGCCTACACAAAACTATATGTATATACATAATATGAATAGCACTAGGCATCTAAAATAAAAGCCAATATAGGAAAACACTAATGAACAAACATTTATTTCCAATTGTATATATATATATATATATACAATATAGCCAATGAGCAGGTGAACTTTTTGGGATTGTAATACTATCATCAAAAGTTAAAATGTACAGTTAGCATGTTGTATATACCTATATCTAAAGTCACTGATAACATAAATCATTTTAATGTACATTGATTATTTGATTGGAAAAAGCTAAGTACTTATAGAGAATATAGTCATACTGTAAAGCTTTAAATGTATAATCAAAGTAGTGTATAAACAGTTAATTTTTCAAACTCTCCACAGCAGTACACTTATTTTTCAAAGCAGTATCATTTAATTATACATATCTTGAATTTTAGAAACATTACAGATGTTCATGATTTATTTGCTCATTAAGGAATGAGTTTTAGTGTTATTCTTTTGAACTAAACTGAAGAGATGTTCAGTATCAGCATTGCTAAGTAGAATATATTTAATTCTTAATATTTATAAAGCAATATATTTATATGGATATAAAACATGTAGGATTCTACTAAACTAGTCAATCCCATCAAAGGTAATGCCACAATTTATTACAAGTTTCCAGAGTGATATCTGAAGTAAGAGGGAATGTATTGACTGAATGCATCACAAAGTTCATCTTTGACTTGATGAAAGCAAGGAAGATGTGTAAAAAATCTAAAGCTAAAATAATAATAATTGTATATAAGGCAATTTACAGTTTTAAATGAAGTTGCTTATGTTGAATTTTTGGAAACATAGGCACATTTGGCAGGTCTGTATTTTTAATAATAATTTATCAAATTTATTTTAAAAATTTAAAAGAAAGGGTTGTGCAATCTTGGAATACAAATATTGTTAGTAGTAAAATAGTATACCTACTCAAATATTTTCTAAATGTAATGAGAATATATGTATTCTAAGATTATGCAAAGAAAAAGTTTGGTATATTATGTTAAAATATAAATATATGAAACAGTATAAAAATGTAATACTATAAGATAAAATTATCTTTCTAAATATAATAATAACTATATATTGTAATAATAAAAAGTTTAAATCTTGGAACATAAATATTTATAAACATGAGTATATAAAACTAAAGTCTATAAAAGATATTGAGAATATATTTATATATATATATATAAAGCATACATATGCTTTCTAAGTTTGTAATCTTGAAAAAATGTTTTTACAGACTTGCAATATATATATTTATACTTATAGAAGTGTTTTGTAGAAGTATATATATATATGATATTATTATATGGCAGCTGCTATTGGTACGTATGTTTCCTCACATTTAAATACTACTAGTACATATTGTTCATTTGTGATATGCCAGAAATAATTGGAGATCTCAACCTTTATAATTTGAAATATAGGGTTACTGGATGTTGTAGATGACTAATTCAGGGTTACTGGAATGTTAATATGGTCAGCTTACACCATATGTAACAATAGAAGCTTCCATTATATTAGTATGTATGTACCAATAATATTCAACACTATTGAAACCATTGAATAATTACTATTGGTACACATCGTCAGCAATATAACAAAAAGATGTAAGTCAATTTTTTCGAAATTCATTTTTTTCCAGAATTGTGATATTCAGCACTATATTTTTACTATCCTGATTTCATTAATGAGCATAATAATGCTTTTTGA
>JAYRBW010061497.1:0-10328 GCA_036023295.1 Invenusta paracnida | reverse complement strand
TTTTTGTAATTGCACAACATACATTAAGCTACTGTAATTTCCTAGAAAATCAGTAGTATCAATCGAGTCATTTTTTTATAAATTGTCATAAGTGCTTGAATATATGAGGTGCATACTACAAATAACTCCGCATATATTTGGAATTTCTGGGGATCAGACAAATCTCTTCTGTGTATGCGAAAATTTCATATATTCATAATCCCAACCTAAAAACCTACTACAAGTTTTAATTTATGTCTTTTTCTGTGCACAAAACAAATGTATTCCAAACATCGATTTATTAATATGCAAGGTTTACATAACATACATATTATGTATGTTCGATTTAGAGAAAAAAAATTAGCATTTAATACAGCTAATAAACTTGACATATTTTTATTTAACACATACTTATTTGCAGTAACACAACTTGATATACAATAACCACTAATTACTACATAATATAGTAAATAACTACATCATGATTTTAACGAATAGGCTTCAATAAGGAATTATTTTATCATTACAAAGATTAGAAATTATTCCAGAAAATAATGGCAAAATTATTCAATAAATATTAACCAAAGTTAAATTCTAAAAATTTAGCAAAAAATTGAAAGTAAAATAGAGAAAGTAAAGCTTTATTAAACAAACTATTAACTGATAAATGTCGACATTATTATCTACTTAAACATTAAAAAGCAGTTTAATATTTATTATGATGATCAATAATAATAGACGTTTCAAAAATAGTGAATATAATAAACTGTTATTAAAATAGGCATCTCCAATTCCAGGAATAAAATAAACCTGACAAAACCGGATTTAAGACAAACATTTATTAAAAGTACTGCATTAATTTAGCTTATCAATATTACCTTCCAACAACACATGTGTAATTATAAATATACTTTTTATTAACTGATAGTCTAAAAAACTTCTGAATTTCTACAGTCGTATATTTATGCATTATTATATATTTATACATTGTCATTTCTACAGCTATGCTTTAATATGTTTCACATTTTGATAATTTCTTTGGTCCCTAATATTATGTACATGTTTGCACCTTAACTCCACATACTTCAATAATAATCATTGATCGAATGTTGTCATTATAAAGTTTAGAAGCAATTCGAAAGAAAATTGTGCATTACAAAAATAGCCACCCGATTTAGAAATCTTGGAATATATAAAACCTCTATCCTGAATCTACTCAAATTGATTGTAGCTAACAACGCATAATATACAGCTAGCTGCTGAAATTTCCAAGAAAACGAATAATAGTAACCCATGAATGTCTATAAATCCATTGGCATGTGTTATTATATGATGTTCTTGTGACACGTGTACCTCCATATATAGTTCTCCATAATATACTGAGTAGCTATATTCACCTGAAACATACTTATATAGACATACTTATACAAACCCGTACTTATACAATTTCATAATACATACATTTTGATTTATAACTATTCTGAGAAAACTCATTGTAACTAATCATTTCAGTACAAATCTATTATAAATGGATCGAAAAAATAGCTACTAAATAAAATATCGAAAATAATAACAAATTACTTCTTTTAATTGATATGTTGATTATAATTTAATGAAAAGTGAAATATTTATTCATTTACTAATGTTCTATCAAATTTAACAATATTTTGAATTACAATAACAAGTATTATAATAAAACGCTTAATATTACAAGTATAAGATTTTTTCTAAATAATAAAATTTTTCCCGATATAATGTAGAAATAGACAATGAAATGCGGTGATGCAGTAATCAAATATTGTTATAAAGAAATGAAGTATGGAATTAAGAAAATCAAATAAAGTATTGTGACATTGAAACAACGTTTTATTTCATTCAAATACAAGAGTTGTATTAGGCATATTTACTTCATATATATAAAATATTTACATAAATTCACATATATACAAAAATATTTATCTACCGTCATTCTAAATTCATCTTTAAAATGTGGTGTCATTCCTAAATCGAAATGATGGCATCTCATAAGAATGACGCCACATTTGGTAAATTTGCCGTGAGATTATTTAGTGTGTATAACCTAACTGTACAGTATTAACTGATCAGTTTTAATAATGAAAATTTTGTCATTTTGGAGTTTGGACATTATTCACGAAAAACATCGGCAACAAATTAAAATAACGAACACTTTATTAATAAAACTATTAAGTGAGCAATGTAGATGTTATCGTCTACATAAACATAAAAGTGCAGTTTAATATTTATTATTATGATCAGTAGTGTTTTTGTTTCAAGAAAGTAAGCACAATAAACTAATGCAAAAGCCACGCGTGCATACAATGATTGTACAACTAAGTGGCTAAAAATAGACACCTTCAATTCCAGGAAAAATAAAACCAGACAAAACTGGATTTAATACAAACGTTTATTAAAAGTGCTGCATTCAATTCAGTTATTCATACTGCCTTCATACAACACATAAATACATAATTATATATTAATCAAAAATATACAATTAAAAAAAGAACACCGAATTTATAAAAACATTGCAAAGTTACCGTACGGATTTCAATTTTAAAAATATAGATGACAACGACGTCTATAATGTAAATTATAAAACGATAATTTACCTTATTGTTATATTAATTAATTAATTGCGTTATTACGTAAAATAACAAAGATTTTTTACATCTACATATAATATAAAAAGGAAATCACTTTCTTACAGTTAAAAATCTTCAAATTAAAGCAAGCATATTATGAAAGTAATTTAAATATCTTAAATATATATATATTTCAAGATGTTAAATATATATAAAAAGATATAGCAATATATCAAATCACTAAAATAAGAATAGTAGTTGAGTCTGTTTCTTTCTTAGTTCATAAAAATAAGTTGAGGACACATCTGACCACGATAATAAAAGCATGATTCCGATGCAATTTTTGTTGTATAGATTTTGTTAGCATTGTTGCCTATACTTAGAATAATTAAATAATAAATCAATAGACTATTTTTGTCATGAATTACACTTCGTCAATTAATGGTTTGACATATACATATATTACTTACCAACCATTATTTAGTATTTATTTATTTTACTAACATTGGCATATATATATACTGTTAGTGTGAAAAAATTATCGCATAAGCCATCTTTATGATTACTCTTTTTACGAATATAAAAGAATTAACAATTTAAACTTAATTCGTTAACTGGCTCACAGAAATTAACAAAAAATGTTCATTTAATTATACGGTGTTTTTTTAATAGCCTCTCGATTGGCCACTCAAGGGTATAGGAGAGTGAATATGATGCTTGAAGTTGAAAAACATCATCATTGTTTCGTGTGTTAATTTTAAAGTGATTGCAAAAATGCTTGAAAGGATGGGAAGGAGAGAGGGAACCCGACAAGATGGACAACTACTGCTGTATTGGCGGCATTCCTAACACATCATACAAAGCTAGTAGCAAGCATAATCCAATGATTCGTGGAAATGAAAGCTTCGTTCACCTCGTATTTGATAGAACGGGCGCCATAGTAGACATCGTAGCCATCCGCCAGCATGTCAATCACACTGCGATCCCACTCAAGGTTGATTTTGTGTCGCTTCTTTGCCTGATTGGAAAATGGAGAACTTGTAAGTTGACAAGATCATATACATATAAAGCGGAATGTGAGACTGATGAATAATTTCATGTTACCGTTACAAGATTAATAGAGGGATTATTTACTCATTTAAGTAGACTGATGAAATATATCTTACCAGCGTGTGAATTAAATTACAAAAATCTAAAAGCTTAAAAACAGGTTAGAAAAATAAATTTAGAAAGTTTGTGGCAAGGTTTAAATTATTAAGTAACAAACCTATAAACATTTGAAATCCTATTAGTTTACTGTAGAATAGTTTAAAGCTTTCTATACAGATCACCGTAATGAACAGATTTTCCAATTTAATTAAAAATTATATATTAAAATTCCTTTCAAGTCAACCAAAATACACTATTAAATATTTAAGAATTAAATAAAATAATACCCTGACTATTAAAGATAACAAGGCCTTAGTTAGAAATGTTTTCTTCAAAAAAGTATGTAATACTCGTATGACACATCGATAACAGATTTTATTCCTCACTAAACCAAAATTACCTATATGAAAATGTTCAGAAAGATCGGTAAAGTAAATTATATAAAAAGCTATTCATCAAAAATTATGATTATGATAGACATTAATTATCTACAAGCTAAAAGTCAATAAATAATCAATTTTGATAAATGTAAATAAGATTTAAATAAGTTAAATCTGCTTTGATTAAGACGAATATTGAGCTACAAAGTTATAAACATATTGAGTTATATAAACAAAATCTAAAATGTTATTCTTTTTATTTTTGAACGATATAAAAATCAAATCAAATAATTATATTATATTTATTGAAATACTGATTATACCCAAAAAATAGAAAATACTTTTATTTAAAATTTTGAGCAAGTGGCATTCTAATTCCAAACATATTTCGTCGATTCTCTGCAAGTGTGATAAAAGAGCGATTCTATTTAGACTGTCACTTCTATGTGTAAGCTGCTCGTATTTCTATCTCATATTGACATTAAAAATGATCTTTTGAAAACTAAAATGTTCAGAAATGCAACAAAACATTAGGTCACTTTATAATTTTTTTTCAGTTCAGATAGTTTAGTTTCAGAATTCTTAACAATGTTTGATAAGATTTTTTTTATTTTTTTTTTTATATTACATGTGTAAAAACTTTCTTTTTATGTTTTACTCAAAATTGTTCTCCTCATTATAATAGCGAAAGCACACTTAAGTGATGTCAAACGTAATTATTTTTTTATTAAGATGACTTAACTACCGCAATGATTTCTCTGATGCGTCATCAGCACCATCGGCACAGCATCTAGCTGTAAACAAACATCTTCTAAACCAACTGAGCTGAGCTGAAACCTATTGTAAAGTGGATTATTTGTATACATAAATACATTTTTCCAACTCTTTCTTTATAAATCAGAGACACCAAGTATGTAAATTAAATATATTTCGTTGACTAGTTTTTCATACAGCTCAAAAAGCAGACCCACATTCAATAAGCTTACATTGCATTCCTTGTCTATTGTAAGTACTAAAAAGAGAAGCTAACAAGTTAAGTTAAAATGCCCGAGACATTCGGCTAAGACTCAACTATTTGATATTATAAATGTATATATTTTTACACAAGTGTACACAAGTATTTTTCTTTACAAAGTCATTACAGTTAAACAATACAGTTATATACATCTTTAAAACTGTACCCACCTTCTCACGCCAAACATCCAATTCCTTGACAACTAATTTGGTCAATTCGGATCGTGAAAACGGCAGAAAGTAGACCATCTCGTTGATTCGACCAAGGAATTCATCGCGTAGAAAGTGACTCTATTCCGGTAGAAATTAGGAATGGGTTTATTATTCACTGTAGATTATTATACTTATGTAATGAATACTTCGATTGGAAAAACTTATAGAGAGGTCAATAAAGTATATATGTGTGATAAACCCGCTATTAATAATAATATAGGGTAAATTACATATTGCCTTGCCGGGATATATATAATCACAATTAATTAATCGCCGAAGAAACTTAATCATTCGATATTTAGCTCAATTTCAAAGCATTTATATGTATCTGGGAAGGCAATATGCCATTTACTCTATATTATTCGATCAGTATAGATCCACCGGGCCGTAGTTAAGACTTTCGAAACGAGAGATGGGGAGTGGGTGGCTGTAGGTATAGAATATCTTAGCTATTGATCTGAAATTAAATTTAAATAAAATATTTGAAGTTTATACTAAAATTTCTAAACCTAGAGAACTAAACTAAAATTAACCACAAATAAAACTTACATTGAAGTTTTCGGTTATGATTGTTATGAAGTCAAAAAACTGGACGTATAATACTTATTTGTATATAGACAATGATTTGCTTCTGAAAACAAAATCTGTGTATACCAAAATTAATTGTTTACAGAAACTAAATATCATAAAAAGTGTTTCTGTAAAGGTTTTGTTTAGGTGCCTAGTTAATAGCTATTCATTGGATCTAAAAATTGTTTAGGCGTCTTTAAGGTATTCAATTTAATATGAGAATCTGTTCAGATGTCTAAAACAAATCGCTTAGGGCAAATTTAAATGATGCTCTTATACCGAATCTAAAAATAGTCGATTGAATTAATGAATGTTAAAATGTATAGGTATATAATTGAATAAAATAGTGCTTTTTATATAAGGCACATCCCGAAACTAAAAAAAGAGAAAGGCATATAGAAAACGGTTAATAATTGAATCACACGAATATGCATTTAATTATTGTGAATATATTTAAAAAATCAATATATGTGCCTCAGTAATATAGTTATTCAGTGAATACAAAACATTTCTGTGATTATAGATAACTATAGATGTTGTAGCAAGACAAGAAAATGTAACAATCCGTTAAATTCAATCTTTATGGATATAAAAACGAAGGTCTGGTAACTTGGTAATAACAGTCGACTGAATCTAATAGATGGGTTTGATAGCCAATAATATATTTATATTGTTAATGTGATATAAACTTGCATTTAGGCCTTTACAAAACGCTGTCTTTCCAAATATAAAAATGAAATTTATTAATGTGTTTATTAATTCTATATATGACCATTTATATTTTCTAAATAGAACGATTATAAAATGTATTTCAAATATTTTTGAACGCCATCTTAACATGTCTAGATTAGAATTTCGTATCATAGTAATAGAAATCCAAAAAGAAAATTCGATCATTTCATAACTTTGTAAATTTCATATATATTATTGTAAACAAATATATATTTAGATTGCAGTTCAGTTTGCACCCACCTTGAGAATAGGGCGCATAACCTTTTCTTTAAAATCCCGAGATATTTCGATACTCTCTTCGATGACGTTATCTAAAAAACAATTGTTATCTAAAATTGGAACGATAATCTCGATAAAATTGAAAACAAAAACAGGTTTGTTGTTATAACTACATGTGCTACTTAAGAGACAGATATCAAATACATGTTGACCGAACAACTAAGTAGATAACATGTTTTGTACCTGCCACGATTGAAATTATTAAATATATAAATATATCAAAATAAGTGTATAAATTTGTTCTTCAAAATAAGATTTTTTCATTCCTATATTACACATTATTTTGAAATCATGAAATTACGCGGAAAAAACAATTTCTTGGATTTATAATACATAATATATGTTGATAATAGAATAAAATGGTATTATTGTAGTGGCTTGATTGGCTTAATTATCTATTTCATTCGGAAAATGCTACTAATATTATTATTGAGATGTTATATTTTAAAATAGTACGAATTATTATTGTTAATAACAAAGCACCTTTTATTGAAAACAAAAAATATATACTGACACAATTTACTAAGCTGAACACATCAAATGAAATGAAACTGTTCTATATGATAGTACACACATCATAAGTTAACATGTAGATATAATACTGTTTCACACAGTTTCGCCTAGAATATCTTGAATATTACGCTATAGCACAACTGGTCGTAACTATATTTTTGTTTCTTAATTTCTAAACTATTTCCTTTTTTCTAATTATGGCACTTTTATATTTTTTAAAAGAAATAATGCATAATATTACTTATATTAATACCTAACTACTATTTAAATAGAAAAGAGGAGGACAAACATTCACAAACAATAATGTTAATTACTATATATTTTAACTACTATAATAATTACATCATTGGTTTTGTTGACTAAAATAATTGATTTTATTCACCTATTTTAACTAAGCTAAGTGTCTTTAATTTTTTTTACAATTTCATGTTTTTTTAATAATAAACAATATTCAAGTTTAGAGATATAATCAATTTAGTTAAGCTGTTGGAGAATATAAATAAATAGCTTTATCAACTTGTGATTAAAATATATCTACGGAAATCGATATTCAAATGCCAAAGAATGTTATATATATATATATGAGTATAGTATATTTATTACTAACGATTTAAGTAAGTAGCCATTTATTTATAAATAGAAAATAGAAATATTTATATAAGAAAGAAAAATTTACACTTAAATAAGTTGTTTAATTGATTAAGGGATTTAATTTAAAATGCATTAAAAAAACGAAAAAGTGAAATTAGACTTAGAAATTAGAAAAATTGATTAGATTGACTAGGAAATTAAAAATAATTAACATGGTTAAACAATAAATCAATACTGGTATCAAACATCCCAAATAAAATACACATGTAATACAACGTAAACTGTAGGTAAGTATAGGAAATTTGAGAATGTAAAAAAGTGTATTCATACAAAAGAATTCAAATTCATACTATTGTCAATTTAAAAACTATATAATCACCCATATTTACAAATCAAGTGTTAACAATTAAAAACAGACTTTATTTGAAATAATCAATTTAGAGCAGAAAAACAAATGTTACATATTATTAGATAAGAATTTAAACATAAATACAGTATCAAGACTAATAATAGCAAGAAGGTTATTTTAAGGAATATACAAACAGAAACTGTTAACAAATTATAGATAAAGTATTATTTAATAACATTTAGACTAAATAATAAATGATAATATAGTGTGCGTCCAATTTCATGATTATATCAACACAATCATTACACTGTCGATTTGCATACAAATATAATATAATATAACAAAACTCTCAAATAAAAAGTCATGATTTCTTAAGCAGTCATGTCGAACTTTAATAATGCTCCATACATTGAGTAACAGTTGCGCAGTCCAAAAAAAGCCCCGATTAACTATCGTTGCTCACTATCGTTGGCGTTATCAGTCTCCGTAGAAGTGGCAGAACCTACAATAGCACCAACTAACGCTCCAATCGGACCAAAAACGATTCCTCCAATTATCGCGCCTTTAGCAGCTTCCCCAGTAGATGACTTTGACTCAGAACTACCCATAATTATCACTGGTAGACGGGCTTCTTATTTGTCAAAAAGTAAGTCGAAAAATAAATGTAATGCTTTCAGTCCCTTCGCCGAATAAATTTTAAACAGTTTGTTGAAGGATGCAAAGCTGTTAGTATATATACTAGTGTTCGACCAATCAGATACGAGTGTGAAAAACGTTTGCTAGGCAAGGGAACGAAGTCCAGTTGATATACGGCTGCTGATGCCATTAATTAAACAATCGAAAATAATACTAAGAATTTAAATTTAAATATAGATTGCACTATTGAAATAAACTACGCCTGATAAGTACGTAAATTACTTAATACTAAAGATAGACGAATATAGTTTTAGGTATATATATTAACTTAGAGTTAAAAGTGTCCTATGGTGCCACATTCATTTTTCATAAACTAATACACAGTTTCTTCGATGTATTCTTCAACTAAAGTAAATCATTAATCTTTAACAGCCATAATTATTTTAACAAATTGATTTTAGAAATTCGAAATGTCTTTATATTAATTGATTAAACAATAAAGCGTAATTATGTGAACAGGACATGGTGGTAGGTCTATCTCAAGTCGCGTGGTTATAGAGCTCTCCTTGAGACATGGCTATAGTTTTTTGTTCAACATTTAAGTGTTTTTTGTTTGTTTTTTTGTATTTGAAAATAAGATCTACAGTTAGTAAATGATGCTCGTCACTCAAACGTTTCCTGGATAAATTGCTATTGAAACACAAAACTAACTCTTTGTTTTTATGAATAAAATTCACAATTACTCTCTTTCTGCAGCTACAATATTTTCAAATCTTTTCTTAATTCCCACGCTCACAATAGTGGAAGTAACATATATTACAAAATATTACGGCCATGTTGCCGAACGACAAGGGAAAGCTTAGTATCAACCGTTTATAAAGTCTGTGAGCATCGAATGACAGTGTAAACATACCTTACTTCTCGAAACAAACTATATTCAAACTCTGACCAATCAAATAGCGCAGATTTCACATGAATAGAAGTGACAATCCCGTATTTGCAGCGATTCTGCGTCGAACCGGCTTTCGTGATATTTGCAGCGCATATACTAGTGTAAAACTGTATCGTAAAATTCGTCTTAAAGTAAATAAAGTTAAACTTAGCATATCGGAAAACTAAAGGAGTTAATATTATACTAACCATAGAGTACACATAGAGAAACGACTCATGTGTTTTGAATGTATACCATTTTAAATATATATATTAAAATTCATCGAATGAATTGTAGATTTCATATCTTATATTATTTGTAATTTCAACGAAAACTAACAAAATCATTTTTGTACTACTGCTCGTCTACCCCTGCTTGTGAGTAGTATA
>JAYRBW010061496.1:0-10328 GCA_036023295.1 Invenusta paracnida | reverse complement strand
AGCTCGGACCTCCTATTAAAAATATTTTTATTTTAAATTCAAGTGGTTTTTTTTTCAATCCATATCTATACAGTGTTTAATACTGTTTTATTTTTCATCTTTTCGTTATGTTACATACTTATATATACTATTTTTGTCTGTATATATAACAAGTACTTATAAATGAAAATATAATATCTCTAAAATATATAAGGTAATTATGATATTTAATAATATTATTTCGAAATCTCCATTCACATTAAACACATGAAAACTATTCATAGTATACACATATCAAACTGTTGAAAATACGTTTAAAAATACACGTTAGCTTGTTATTCCAGTCTCATATTATATTGTTTAGTTTATAATTTTTAAACGAGTGTTTGTATTTCTTAACTTGAAAAGGTGCAGCAAATAAATGATGGACTAAAAGCCTCACAATAGATATATTTCAGACCATAGACAGCATTGTGTTAAATAAAAGGGGTGGATAACATTTTCTAGCAAGAAGACATACATATTATCTATTCAAAAGTAGGAATATACAGTCTGTTAAGTCTAATAAGGATTTGTATTGAAATGTATATGAAAGTTAAAAATTAAATAGGTAATAAAGTTTTATATAAATGTTTACTGAACAGTGGTATACAGAATTTCCTGAAATATATTTTACTCATTATTGTGCAGAATAAAATTTATTCTATATACATGTATACCATAGAAAAAGAATCTTGTCTTGAAAGAATGATTATTTGTCTATGATATATACACATACAAAATTTAATCCCGAAACAACATATTCGATAAACTATTAATATAGTTTCCTACTCATATAGGTACTATGCGCAAGACGCGTAAAGCATTCTATAATCGTGATAATAGCGGGTGGTCTCATAGCGATATGTTTAACAGGCTGCCAAATGAATAGAGAAGCCACTCCGCAGTTATTTCTAGTGTTATTTCGCCAAGTTTAGTTTCCAGCGGGACACAAAGCACTGTGGGTTGATACGATATAATGGGGCACTCTTAATGGTCTGTTTGATACTTACCTACTGGCGAAGAGCCAAACCCATTTGTTTGTTTACATTAATGAAAAAGTTCACGGATATCTTGGCCCACTGCCAGTGTCGATTTTAAATGATGACTATAATGTGGAGGTATAACTATGCATATACTTAAGAATACATTTTCTATCTACGTATGGCCCACGCGGAATTGTAGATACAGAGTGGCGGATACAATCGAGTTTAATAGTATTGATTAAATTTGTTTACAGTAGAATAATATTATTTTACATTGAAAGTTGTAAAAAGTATTTAGAAATTTTTACTATTTTATTTCTTACACTACAGAATAAAGCAGTTTTATGAAAAATTGTGGTAACTTCTATATTTTAAACAGCTTATGCATGTTATAATTGCTTGAATACTAAAGTGCTATTGAATTGATATAAAAAACTAAATATTTTGTACTTTTATATTTTGTCGAGACCACTTGATGTAAAATGTATTAAAATATATTTAATTATACAACGCGTACATAATATATAAAACCAATAAGATGAATATTTAGAATATTACTTTAAACTGTATGCTCTTGGCTATAAACGCGGATTAGAAAAATTAGTCAAATAATCTATTTCTTTCAATATTACAAATATTTAAAAATAAATAGTATTAAGAAATATACGATTGCTCTAAATTTTAATAGCAAATTTACATAGCACATAATTACCTGCTAAGTCACACATTTCTTTGATTGACCATTTGTCAGTCTCCCAAACTGAATTGTCATTGTGGTCGTTCTATAAAATACGAACAATCAAAATGTTATTTCATTATATATACAAAAGTTATTTATAATATTATAAGTAATATATATATAATATGCCATAGCAATATAAGAATTAGTATAATCACATATATTAACACAGAAAAATATAACTATATTATAAAAAATACGTTTAAGTCTAATGTATTGTAAAAAGATTAAGTTGTTTTCAAATAACTTTCTTAATGATGAGATAAATATGAATTCCACATGTATTATATGTAATAAACCATTAGATAGTATCTGATAGTATATATAAAAATATAGCTGCGAAATTCAAAATGATATGTTGGAAATAAATCTCGAAAGTGTTTATTTTAATTTAAAATGTTGCACCTGTGTCAAAATATGTCAAAATTATAACTTAAAAAACACCTCGTAGGCATCTCTAATACGAAAACGATATAATCGATCCAGTCAATTAATTACACGAGTATACCTTATTATTATTCATAATACCTAAGAATAATCCATTATCTATCTATAGGTATTTTTGGAGAAAGCGATACGGAATTTTAAGGTATGCATATAATATAAGAATTTTTTAAAGAAAAGCATATTATGTAAGTCTTGGATTTAGTTAATCAGTCATTTCTTTGTCAACATAACTAAAAATTCAGTACAAATATGCACACACTTATTAGCTTTACTCAAAATAATTTTTAATCTAAAATTAAAAAGTATACGCGGCAGCTAGGTAAGAAAATATTCTGCATACCCGGGGTCTAATGGGTTAAAAGGTTTATTCTATATTTAATGTGACTCACATTGACAAGATTGAACTCAAAAAGTGTCTCAACAACATGAGCAGCTTCCAAATCATTATCTCCACAACTGGCGGTAGAGACTCGTTCAACCAACACCTTACCCAGCACCCCACCTTGTCTTCTCTCATCCTCAGTTAGGTCGCCACTCTCCTTCTGTTTAGTTAACCGACAGGCGAACTGTTTGTCAAACTCGCGCCCTCGAAAATTGTGCTCCAGTTTAACCAAAGATGCGTCCTCACCACCATAGGTGTCAGCGGTGAATCGTGAAGAGACTAGACGTACGCGTAGTGTACACGGGGGCACCGGTTTTGGACGCCAGGAACCACCGGCTCTATGGGGAAAGTTTCCAACCCCAGGGAGCGGTCGTTCCGCTCGGTACACGACAATATCCACGCCGAAGCAGCGACGAGGTTGAGAGAATGGGGATACTAGCCTTCCGTCGTCTTCAAGGTCACACAGATTATCAGATAGCAGCGCCTGGCACATCATACTGAAGGTGATCTGGCGGTAGAGGTAGCTAGCGCCTATCTTCGCTTCGTACATCGTCTCAGCTAGCCAGGACCAGACACCGCGAAAGAAGCAGAATCGTTGGACAAGAAAACTGACGCGATACTCCCTGGCTCCGGAAGTAGGGGAGATATCGTGCCAGACTCGAATGGACGCCGCCTCTCTGGGAGTCAGTGGACGCCAAACTGGGCCTTCAGACTCGGAAGTGTCGCTATGGTGGATCGTGAGATTGTCGGTAGGGTTCTCTGAGTGGAAGTGAGCGAGAATCTTTTCACAGTCTGGCAGTGGAAGGGTCACTTCGATGGGTTCATGGAATTCCTGCTGATGCGGTTCCAACATGACAACTGGGGTAGCGAGAGCCCTCGTTGGTGAATTAGTAGAAGTTTCACCATTAGAAGAACCTTCGTTCTGTGCATAAAAACCCTCAGTATAAAGAACTTTAACGTTGATTTCTACAGGATTATCCTGAACTGCTCCTGCTGGGATATTGATAGCCACACCGGGACACTCTGGTATCACGATTTCTTTAGTTGAATGATTATTTGGTGGAATTCGAACATTAATTGAAGGGTATTCCGTGTTAATCAATACACAATACAGACTAAAATGTGGAGTGAAAATGAAAACTTGATTTGAGGCAATATCGTAGGTCCAAGAGTCTTCGTCTATTGGTTTCCAATCTGGGGTTTCGTCAATGTCAGTTTCACTTGAAAGACAAATAATTTTGTCAGTACACATAGAAAACGTTTGTAAATACAGTGGTAGTTGAATAATGGCAGGTTTGGTAAGGAAAAATCTCGAACCGTGTGGGCCAGCATGGATAATAGGACTAACGAGGGAATATGATGAATATGTAGAAATGGTTGGATTATATTTGGAGTCATTTTGAACAATACTAAATTCAAAATCACTGGCGATGTGTCCGCTAAGATTAATTGAAGGAATATGTATGGATGCATTTTTTACAGTTATGATCCGACAGAAGTCTCTGGAATGTAATATGTCGTTTTCAAAAGTAGCATTTGTTAAGGAGTAAAAATCTGAATCCAAGTTTCTTAAAAAAGAACATCCTTTTATACTCGTAGAAGACATGCTACAATCGTCTGTTTTGTTCTTTTTACATGACAGCAGTGAAGAACAGGAATTTGTGGTGTTATTGACAAAAGATGCTTGCTGGTCGGGTAAAAGAGGTTTTGCTGAATTAAGAATACTTGTACTTCTAGCTTCTAAAAATTCAACTAAATCACTGTCGGAATCCGAGGAGCAGGAAATATGCCTGTCAGAAAATGTTGATTTAGGCGAAGAGTAAACAGTGATTGACTTACTGTTTATAGAACTTAATTGAGTAAAAGATTGTAACGTTTGGCTGTCATGAGATAATTCTGGGCAGACGTCAACATTTGTTGGCAGTGAAGGCGGCACTGAGATACAAAAGTGTTTCCTGAGTAAATTTACGCCACCAAGATAGAGTTTAGGTGAAATATTTGAAAGTGGATTTTTAACCAGAAATATACTTTTCAGAGTCGCGATATGAAGAACAGAAGAATTAAAAAGTTTAATATCATTACCAGACAAGTTGAAATTAGTAAGTTTGGGCATAAATTCCAACCAATCTGGCATAATTGAAATGTGATTTCGAGAGACATCGAGAGTATGAAGACAAGGAAGATTTAATAAACACAGATTTAGTGTATTTAGAACATTTCCTTGAGCGCGAAGGGTTTGTAAATGCTTCAAGGATGTAATTTCCGAAGGAATATTAGATATATGGTTTGATGAAATGTCCAGGAAGAGTAGAGTTGAAGAAGCTGCACTTGTAAATATTAGCTTTGGAAGAGAAACGAGAGAGTAACCATCTAGGTAGACACTGGAACATTTTTTTCGCTGAATTGCAGACACAACTTTACTCTCTGCTCGTAATATTTCTTTATTTGGAGTTGTATACATTTCCGCTGAAAAAGTGAAAATTATTTATTAATGTTTAAAATATTAATTACTTCGAATAAAAATTAAATGTCAAAATAAAACAGTAATACATGCTATATTTATGGATAAAGGCTGAATTGTTTTCCTAACAAATAAAACTTTTTAACAATATTTGTTTAAATAAAAGAAAATTATGACAGAAAATTGTTAAATAAAATATAAGATAATTATCACCATAAAAGATTTCCCATATAGATACACACAAATATTATGTATCAATTTATAACTTGCAAACATGAGATTATAGTTTTAAACTCAGTAAAAATTATGAGAAATAAATACTTGCTTTCAAAAAATGCATATTAAAAAATATATATATTAGTAAAACATGTAAGCAATATATATTTATAAATATTTCTCCACATATATCTATGCAAACAGGTATCTCAAAGGCAAATTTTCTTTTAATAGTGAGGAAATAAAAAAAGTAATTATTATGAAATTAACTATATATAATAGTTATATGTATGTAGATAAAAAATAATATAAGTTTTTAAAAGAAAATGATGGATAAAAATGTAGAATTTTGTTCTAGATGATTTAAAGTTTTCTGCATTGTTTTCTATTTTTACATAAATTTGTTCCTAAACAATAAGGACTAAATATGGCTTAAAATCTATATTATACTTTAGCTGTTTTATTATGCTATAGTTGTTAAGCAAAATACATTACTATTTTAGCTGAATCAATGCTCTAATTAATATACAAAACATTCAAAAATAATTTTGTTTGAGATATTACCAAGAAAACGTAAAATATAAAGTTGAAGAAAATAAATTATAGATAAAATGTCATATATCTTGTTTTTAATTTGGTAGTATTCTAATTAAACATTTTTGACATGTTTTCATGCTGCATATAATGATATGTTGGAGCAATTGCAGTGATAAATAAATAATTTTCTAGGCTATAAAGTACAAAATATAAACATATTTAGCCCTCAAGATCAGCCAGCCTAAGTTAAAACCATGTAATTATAACTACATGAGTAAATAGACTTTTTCACCCAAATCCAATATAATAAAATAAATCAAATATTTCATTACAAAATATATTAGGTAAGCCATTGTAATGTAGCTATTACAAAATGTTCCCCTGCTGGCATTTCTCTGGGTGTATCCAATAAATGCATATGATATAGCTACAAAGTTCACAGATTAATGTACTATGAAATGTTCACATTTAAATACCTTACTAATGCATGTAAATCAAATACAATGTTGCATATATATATTTAATTGACATGATATATGATATAAATATAAGGTGATTAATAAATAGTTTAATTCAATTTATATTAAATAAATTGAACACTGCTGCGTTATTTATATAATCTTACTTATTATAATGTTTTATAATATAATATAATATATTATTCAATTTGAATAGTAAGCTTTAAATGATACTATAAAAATATACTAATAAATAAATTTATGTTTTTGTTAGGACTATTCAAATAAGAACATTGGCTAAATCAATGGTTTAATAGAATAAAAATATATACTTTCTGAGAATAAGAAATTAAAAATATAATTAAATAATTAAAATGTTAAATATAATAATAGAGTCTTATAATATTTAATGTCTGTACTAATATATTCAATAAATAGTCATAAAAATACATCCCTTTTAAGAGTTTTAGTAAAATAAAATTGTAGAATAAAATAATTTATGTGGTGATAAACTATAGCATAAAAAAATTAATCTAAAAAATAAAATATGTGAAACAAAAATATTTATTAGTTTAAAGTAAATAAAACAAGAATCTAAACAGAAATTAATAAAATCAGAACTTAAATGTATTTGATTGTATAAATGGTGAAACAATATTAAATATATTATATATATTTTTTCAATCAGGTCTGATGGACCTATGACAAACTGTACATGTGACAAATTATATAGATGTAATAATTATATTATCTAAATAATTAAAATATTGCTACCTAAAGTATTTATATGTTTTTTTTTATTTAACCCTTTTGAGTCAGACTATTTTTTGAAAATGTGCATTCTCAGGGTGAGACCGAAATAATAAAAATGACCCTTTAAATTATAATCTAAATTTGCATTTTCTAGTTATGTCACTAGTTGAGACACAGAGAAAAGTATATCCAAAGTTATTTGAGTTATGAAAAGCAACACAGCAGTTCAAATGTGTACTTACTAGAACAACCAAAGTTATGAAAAATATTAAAATGAATGAAATGAAAATATCTACTGTAGAAAATGTAATGCTTTCTGTGAAATTGTCAATTCACAATAACAATGCATATACACAAAAATAAGAAGGAAAAGTGATTGGTGTAGTCAATAAGAGAGAATCAATGTATAGATGAATTGAGTGGTGAGATACTGCCACTAATTGATTGCAATCAATAGTCTGCTAAAAATAGACACTTATTTGTCCCTTCTTATCAGGCAAATCAAAGACACTGGAGAAATGGGTTACCAGATATATATATATATATATAGTGAATTTTTCTGCTTAATAGCCAATCAGAATGTAATTAATGACTGGCAGAGCTACAAGTTATTGAGTATATCTATAAGACAGTTATGCTACACTGCACATGTCAGATTAGGGAATGCACAAATCTTGGGCAGGAATGTGTTCTGATGTGTACAAAGAATGACAAGACAGCTCTCATCACTGCACATTTCAGAACACTCTGCTATGATGAGAATGCTCTTGTCAGACTCAAAAGGGTTAATGGTAAATATTATAAGTAGATACAAATAATATACATATTTTTTTATGTGCAATATATGTTACAAACTGTTGGTGAATTCATACCAATCATGAATGGTATGTACTTAGCTCATCCCATAATTATTTTCACCCCCTCTAAAAATTTTATGCACTATCCATCAACATAGATTTTTATTAAATGATGTCAATGCTTAACCACAGCAATCAATTTAATATGGGCATTTTAAATTTTGAAAACATAAAATTTGAAATACTCTACTAACTTATTGCTGTCATTTTTTTAAATTATGGATATGAAGAAAGAATTTTTGAAATTTTATGTTGAGACAGAAAGAAGAAATGGGTCTAATGCTCATCATATTTGGCAAAGATTGACTACTGCCTGGCCTGAGAAAATTCCCACACTGTACACAATCCAGAATTGGTGTCAGTAAGGGACTAATGCTGGTGTGCAAATTTGGTGGTAACAGAGAAGGTTGCTGGTAGGCCAATATCCAGTCAAACTGATGATCAAGTGATGAAGTGAGAAATTATTGATGAGAATTGTTTTATAACCTGTCAAGAAATAGAGCAGATGGGTGCCTCATGAGCTCATAAAGGCTCAAAAGCAAAATTGGGTCACCTTTACAAGAGGAATATTGCAGTCATTGGCAATTCCCAACATCAAGAACCAATTTGAGATTACAAATGAAAAGTGGATCTTTCACAGAGAATTAAGCACAAAACATTGCAATAGAGGCTGGATATCTGCAATGGAGATTGACCAACTGTAGCTAAAAGAAATATCAGTAACAAAATGATTGTTGGCTGTCACCTTTGACACTAAAAGCCATATGACTGTATTAGAAGAGGGTAAAGTAATATATAGCCAATATTATTGTGGCTTTATCTCACAGACAATGTGTAACTTTAATGCAGTTGCAGAATACATTATGCTGTATCAAACAGTATGAACCATTGGCAAAATGCACATACCATTGATGACAAGAAATTATATCATACCATTTGCTAATGAAACATTTCATTGGCAAATATCAAGTTTATGACTTCATTACTTTGAAAGTACTTCCAGTCTATAATGAAAAAATAATAATTAATTATGAGTATGTACTCATAATAATATTATAGATATTTAGTAAATATATAGTTAGTAAATATCTAGAATAGATATTATTATAATCATTTCATTATAGACTGGATATTTTAGAGTAATACATTCAGTTTGCATACTGCACATGTACAGTTGGCAAATTGAACTATCTGATGGCTAATTGTTAATTATTTATAATATTCGCTGACTAAATTCAATCTTTTGATCAATTAAGCTATTAAAATGAATAATAATTGTTACATTTTAAAGAATTATGTATAATCTAATCTAGCTCTTTTTTTTACATGAATGTCATTATTGATTTAATAATATTTTAGATATTTACTAACTATGTTCACACTTAATCATTAATATTTTATTATAGACTGGGTATTTTAGAGTAATGAAGTCATAAACTTGATATTCCCCAATGGAACATTCCATTAGCAAATGGTATGATAGAATTTCTCATTATCAATGGCACATGCAGTTTCTGAATCATTCATACAATTTGATACAGCATACTATATCCTCCAATACAAACTAAATGTGTGGTTTGTGAACCAGAACAGTATGAATTCACCAATGACAGCAATATATGACAAACTGCTAATTGATTGAAATATGTGCAATATAAATATGAATGAAGTAAACATAGAAAATATATTTATTATATAAGTCAAAAGTAATGAATCTAAAAGCTGTCCAATATTATATAATAAATTGTGTAAGTTTAATATTATATTATTATTAATATAAATTATAAAGAAGATTAAGATAATATGAAATTTAGAAAATATACTGGACATATATTAAATTTATTGATTATAATAGCTATGGTTGCTAATTACCTTATATATATAATTGTTAAAAATAAAATGAATGTGTGTAATATTCATATACATAAATATATATGTAAATATATATATATTAAATATACATATATATTATTTGGCGATCCCATATTTTAGAATCCCAAACTATTTCTATTCAAATTTCAGAAATTTAGCATCCCAAAATTATTTATTTGGTAATAGCAAATAAAAATTTATTTGCTTAAAGGTATATTACTTGTTTTCTTCAAAAGTTTGCACAAATTAGTTAAACTAATTTTGAATAATGATTAATGATTAAATTAATGTTTAACTATTTGAAAAAAACTAGTCAATATATTACTATTAGTTATACTAATTTTGAGCAATGATTAATTATTAAATTAATGTTTGAACTATTTCAAAAAAAATTTAGTCAATATATTTTTTTGTAAATTTATTGATATATTATTTGTTTATTTAGCATAAGATTTTACCAAAATTTTTAAATAATTAATTTGAGATGCTAAATTTCCAAAATTTGAATAGAAATAGTTTTGGGATGCAAAAATACAGGATCGCCATACTAGGTATATACCCATGTCCCATATACACTACTAAAAGCTGGCGGCTGCAACCAC